>CAUYLG010064955.1:0-73898 GCA_963573385.1 Cacajao melanocephalus | reverse complement strand
TGGGCAGTAGAACAAGAATCCTGTTCTCTCTCCCTCTTTTTCTTCCTCTTTCTTTCTCTCATACATTCTTTTTCTTTCTTTCTTTCACTCTCACTTTCTTTCCTCTCTTTTTCTTTCTTTCAAAAAAAAAAAAAAAGAAATTGGCACATCCTAAGGTGCGGTGGGTAAGGTGTTTGAGTCCTCCCCTAGGATTGATGCTGGTGCACAGTGAACCTGTTTTGTAATGACCAGCTAATTAATAGAATCCTGGCTCAGGTCTGTCTAGCAGTTAATCCATTGGGTATATAGCATGAAATATGCAATTAAAATAGATAACATTGGTAGTTGACAGAATCCCATGCTGGTGCCTTGGCCAGTAGGGCTAAGAGATATCATAGTGGAAAAGACGAAGTGGAAACTTTTGAAAATGCCTCAGCATTCAACAAAGACAGTAAATAAAAACAATCTTACCTTCTAAAAGTAGCAGTAGCCAAAGAATAACAGATGGTTTATGTCTATCATATCTTCGTTTAATTCATTGGTATAGTTCTTGTAGAATCCAAACACATTCTGGATTGGTAGACTACTACACACTCAGACGTTTAATAGCCCTAATTGCAGCTACGGTGCCATAAATGGTGTTTCTGCTAGAATAGATGAACACAGCCACAAGTACATTCTAAGCCATCATTGGTCTGCCCAGTGCATTTCTTTGTTTCTATTAGAAGAGAGGATCACGAACAGTTTGCATTTACTAAGGGCAGATAACAATACATGTTTACAGTCTTGTCCCAGGTTTATGTTAGCTCTTTTGCCCTCTGATGTAATATATTCTGAATACCCCTGAACTGTCTGGACATTTTGAAAAATGTCAGAATTTCCCAACATGTTGAGTATATCTCTCTAACACTATCAGTGAAAAGTAGCAAGTATATTGAGAGTCCTGGTAAGAAGCTTGCATCCTGAAGAAAGGGATCCAGTACATTGGTAAACATAGAAATAGAAATACCATTTGAACCAGCAATCCCATTACTGGGTATATACCCAAATGATTATAAATCATTCTATTATAAAGACACATGCACACATATGTTTATTGCAGCACTGTTCACAATAGCAAAGACTTGGAACCAACCCAAATGCCCATAAATGATAGACTGGAGAAAGAAAATGTGGCACATATATGCCATGGAATACTATGCAGCCATAAAAAAGGATTAGTTTATGTGCTTTGCAGGAAAATGGATGAAGCTAGGAACCATCATTCTCAGCAAACTAACACAAGAACAGAAAACCAAAGACTGCATGTTCTCATTCATAAGTGAGTGTTGAAAAATGAGAACACATGGACACAGGGAGGAAAACATCATACACTGGGGCCTGTCAGTGGGTGGGGCTAGGGGAGGGATAGCATTAGGAGAAATACCTAATGTAGATGATGGGGTGATGGATGCAGCAAACCACCATGACACATGTATACCTATGTAACAAACCTGCATGTTCTGCACATGTACCCCAGAACTTAAAGTATCATTAAAAAAAAAACACTAAAAAAAACATATTAAGGGTCTAATGGTCTGGGATGTGGCACCGTATCTCCTCCAAAGTAAAGTGCATATTACTGTATCTCACATATTCATCCACGAACAAAAACACCTAATTACTAAGAAGACCTTTTAGGTCTTGCACAAAGCATAATCCTTGGCAATACTGTTCCAGCCCACATATTGAGTGACATAAAATGGTTTCACTTTGAGTGGAGCCCAGAGCAGAAAGGAACAGGCTGCAACACAAGTGGTTCTGCTTGGTCCATATGATCTAGCAGATCTTAAGTTATTTATTACAAATGCCAGAGCTGACAAAAGACACCATGCAGAGTTTGTGGCAAGACCCGAGGGAAGACTCACAATACAAATTCATTGAGTTCTGATCTAAGACTATGCCCTATGCAGTAAACTGGGCACATTTCAAAAAAGAGTTTATGACTTGCTTTATGACATTGATATTTTTGGAAAATATGGCACAATTATTTTGTAGAATATCTCTCCCTCTAGGATTTTTGTTTTGTTTCCTCATCATTATATCATGATAGCCTTTTTCCCACCAGGCAGATTACAACAGGGATGTGTACTCTCTTCAGTGCATTCACATCCGGAAGCACAAAATGTCTGTTGGTCTCATTTCTAGTGATGTTATGTTTGACTTCTTGGTTTAGATGGTATATATCAGGATTCTCCATTATAAAGTTAATGCTTTTATTTTTCTTTTGGGGAAAATTCTTTGAAACTTTGTAAAAATCTTACTGCTCTGTAGACTTTCAACCCACTAGTTTTAGCATTCATTAATGATTGTTTACCTGAATTAATTTTTATCATGATTACCAAATAATATTTTCTTTCTACATTTAATAATTTGTTTTCTACTATAAAGAATAACTTTCCATTGTCTCAGATTTCTTCAACACATCTTTACCTATTTCTAGACTTATCTATTTATCTAAATATCTTTCTATCTGTACCTATATGTACCCTCTTGGTTTCTTGTCCTCTCTTGTTCTTAGAAATATTCCCTTGCTGGTGCCAAATCAGATATTTTTTTCTCCCACGGTTCCAAATTAATTTGCTTCTACTATATAAAACAAATATCCAAGTATCCTCTTCTTTCCTAATTAGGTAGAAAATAAAGACATATAAGTTTTCATGGGCTTATTTACTTGATAAACTTAGAGTTTAGAGTCTTTTGCTAGATGGTATTTCATTTCTTTCTAAAATTTCAATTCTTCTGCACCCTCCTTTTATCCACTGAATATTGTTAGTTGTAGAATTAAAATAGGTGAAATAGTGATGTAAAATCTGGTTCTGTGCTTGTGCTCTATATCCTTCTGTTCCCTTCTGCTGAACTTTGACATGTTTTCTTTCTTCATATATACACAACTATTGAGCCTCAATGAAATGCATCTATAAATATGTCTGTTATTTTACATTTTTGATAGGAGGAGGATCTATTTTGGGGTCAGAATAACATTTTGAAACTTAGTATCAACTATTCGTTGAGCACTTATTGTCATCTACATTCTCCCTCTTTTATAATAATGAAAATTGGAAATTATGCAGTAAAATTCTCAGGCAGAATGCATATAAATCTAGCAAAATGATGAAGAAATGAATGAGACATTATGATATATCTATGTCAGGCTCTATGATAATTTCAGATCCAAAGCATTCAATCAGATTTCTATGAAGATATTTAATGTACAACTCACCTTGATATTTCTCATAACTTTGCCCACATCTATGCCAGTAGTTATTTTATTATATTTTCTGAGGGTGCTGCTGGTTTCTGTCCAGGAAACAGATTGATACACAGCCTTGAGAAGTTCCCTTTCACTAGCATGCTGAAATAGTAGAGTAGAAGTGGTTACCATGAGTGTCTCCACAAGAGGTACTGAAGCACCTAAGGACTAGTAAAGCAGGAAGCTATTCCCCCACCCCAAGTAAGAAGGGATGACAGAGGAAAGAAATAGCGTTAGTGGAGCTTTTGTTAGCTCCATTTGGTTAGGGTCTTGAAGCATGATAAAGAAGAAAACTAAAAAGGGTATTGTCACTGTGGGAGACAGCTACTTCCAGAACTTCACAGAAGCTGGGAGGAAGCAAAAGGTATAAATACCTTGACTTCCCCATTTCCTGCCTTCTGAGGGTGACTCCCATTGACTGAACCCAACTGGAAGTGGGAGATCCAGGTATCTTCAATGATACATTTTACAGTGGTCAGCCTCTTGGGGCAAAGAACAGAGAAGAGAAAGGCAAATAACAGATCTAGGAAGAGAGGAAGCAGATAATAACCACCATATTTATTCCAAAGCTTCAGACAAGAAATAATGCACAGGCATATTCAAGAATAATCTCAACTCTATTGTTTAAAACTTCAGAATTTCAAGCTTAAAAGCCACGAATTAGCTTATCCTATCTTCCCTGAGGTATGCATATCAAGGTCTGGTTTACACAGGGCAAGTCCATTGTTGAAATAAAATTACCTTGAATGAAGACTACATCTGTACATATGACAAAATGTTATCTCTACATA
This sequence comes from Cacajao melanocephalus, assembly GCA_963573385.1. NCBI lineage: Eukaryota > Metazoa > Chordata > Mammalia > Primates > Pitheciidae > Cacajao > Cacajao melanocephalus. The sequence goes on along the minus strand of CAUYLG010064955.1, from coordinate 69,836 downwards.
ATCACATAAGAAAAGTAAAATCAATTGAAACTCCACCAAAGTAAAGGGAGTTGTTGTTATTCGTAGAGACATTCAGGGTACATATTCACTACTAAGAGTTTTAAGATATAGATAGGCATTTCATGATATATTTCAAAATATAGATGGGAATTAGATTGCATGGATGGTAAAGAGAGATAGAGAAAAGAGCAGACCTGAGACTTGAATTCTGAGGCACTTTAATCTTTAGCCATTAGAAAGAGGTTACTGTTCTGATCAAGGAGACACAAGTAGCAGCAAATGAGGTGGCACAAAAACAGGATTTTGTGGTGTGCTGCATGCCAACTAAAGTTTCAAGAAGGAGGCGATCAATAATGTCAAATGCTATGAGAGGAAAGATGAGAACTGAGGAATGGCTATTGAATTTGGCAAAGGGGACGTAATTGATGACCTTGCATGTGAAGTTCCTGTGAGTGATGGAAATGAAATAATGGTGCAGCTGTCCAAATTCAACACAATTAGTCTTTCTATACTTATGTGGTTTTCTAAAGAAAGTTTGCTGAAGACTGGGCATGTAAGAAATTTCTTTGTAAAGTGGTTAGTCATTCAAATATACTGAAAACACGGCATATTGCATCACTCCTAGGAGAGTCAAAGTAAATGAGCAAAGTAAAAGACCTAAGAAATAAAAAAGATACATTTTTTTAACTTTATTCACCTAGAATTTTTTTAAAACTTATGTCCTGCAAAATGCACTCACTTGTGTGTGTATGTGTGTGTGTGCACGTGTGTGTGTGTGTGTGGTCCACAGTCTCTTACGTGAATACTCACTTGCAAGTGTGTGTGTGTGCATGTGTGTGTGGCCCACAATCTCTTATGTGAATCCTTTTTGTCAAATTTGATTTGGAAGCCAAACTATTTCAGATTTTAGAAAGATAATGAGGTGGAAAGCATATATCTTACACAATTATGCCGGCAGCGAATCAAACACAACATTTCCATAGTTTTGTAGAAAAAGTTTCAGTCTATGGTAAATAAAGACTATAAATAGCCTCACACTCTTTTAAGTTTTAGGTTTAGATGCTAAGGAATTGTTTGCCAAACTTTCTAAGAAAATTTCTGAAGTTCCTGGGTTTCAGAGCTGTGAGCTTGTATTCATACTCAGTAACAATGGTATTTCCTAGAACAAACTTTGTGCCGTGTTGATATATGGCCTTGAGATGAGGCTCAAGAACTAATAGTAATATACTTTATTTTGGAGAGAGATACACACACACACACACACACACACACACACACATATGCATGCATTTGCTACATATAATCTAATTTCAGCAGATGATATTTGACCCAAGTAGCTTACAAATCCATGTCATAGGAAAATAATATAGGTATATGGTTGATATAATAGGTTGATATAATAATATAGGTATATGGTTGATATATGGTTGATATAATAATATAGGTATAAAGTTTTAAATATTATGTGAATGTAAAGATGATATAAATTGTTACCAAACAAAATTTTTTTTGTGTGTTTTAAAATTTAAAGTAAAAATTAATTAAATTAAACATAATGCTATACAATTCTGAAAAGGAAAATTAGGAGAGTGTATTAAAAAAGTGGCAATTCTCCCAAAAATCCTCAATAAAATAAAGTCAAAAATTTTTTAAAGCTATTGCAGTTTCCCTGGAGATTGTAGCTAATGGAATATTATTATCATACAAACTGAACAAACTGGAGTTCTACAGAACCCATGATGAGATTTAAAAAAAAAGAACCGAGCAAATGTATTGATGTTTGCAGGCTATTGACTTTGATCAAGTGATTCAATCAAAAAGAAAAACTAAAATATTTCCCCAGCTTCTATAAGCCATTTTTTTACCCAGAAGTCATGAATTTTTCTCACTCTTCAGTGAGATTCAACATGGGATCAGCATGTATAATTTACTAACCAAGACCTGACAGGGGAATTCCACTGGAATTTGTGATGGCTTCGAAAAAAGCAGTTAAAATGACGTAGTTTCACTTATTTTACATGTGGCCCCTGAGAATGGTAGTGAGAGGATTGGGAAAGATGAGGACCTCTAATTAAAAAATGTAATACATATATATGTATATAAAATCAAATAAAACAAATGAGGACCTAAGCATATAGAAAATAGTAGTCAGAAAGTCGTATTACTGAGCCAACAGAATGTCACCCCTTCATTTTCTCATTTGTTTCATCTTGATTACTACTAAGGTCACACAACCTTCAGATATTTCCACTCTTAATCTTTCTGCTTAAAAGCAATAAGGCAAGAAAAAGAAATACAATGCCTTCAAATCAGGAAGGAAGAAGTTAAATTGTATCTATTTGCAGATGACCTGATTTTACACAGCCATGTGCCTCATAATGACACTTGGGTCAATGACAAACCACATGTACAACGATGGTCCCTTAAGATTAAAATGAAGCTGAAAGATTCCTATTGTCTAAGACATCTTAGCCTTCATCATGCAATGCATTACTCACATGTTTGTGGTGATGCTGGCATCAACAAATGTACTGTGCTACCAGTGGTATAAGTCTAGCACATATAATTGTATAGAGTATGTAATATTTGATAAACATCATAAATGACTATGTCACTCATTTTGTATTTATTATACTACACATTTTAATCATTATTTTACAGTGTACTTAATTCACTTATTAAAAAAATAGTTAACCATAAAACATCCTCAAGTAGGGCCTTCAGGAGGCATTCCAGTAGAAGACAGATCCATGCATGTTATTGACCCTCACAACCTTCCAGTGAGACAAGATGTGGAGGTGGAAGACAGTGATATTGATGATCCTGACCTTGTGTAAGTCTAGGCTAATGTGTGAGTTTGTGTCTTCGTTTTTAAGAAATAAGTTTAAAATGTTAAAAAAACAAGTTGTAATAGAAAAAGCTTGTAGAATAAAGATATAAAAATTTTGTATAACTATACAATTTGTGTATTAAGCTAAGTGTTATTACAAAGGAGTAAAAATGTTTTAAAAAATTAAAGTCTATAAGGTAAAAGAGTTACAGTAAGCTAAGATTAGTTGATTATTGAAAAACAGTAATTATTTAGTAAACTTGTTGCAGTCTAAGTGTACGGCATTTATAATATCTACGGCAGTGTATGGTAATGTCCCAGGTCTTCAGATTCACTCACCACTCACTCACTTGCTCACCTAGAACAGCTTCCAGACCTGCAAGCTCCAATCATGATAATTACCCAATACATATGTACCATTGTTTATCTTTTATACTGTATTTTAACTGTATCTTTTCTGTGTTTAGATACACAAATACTTACTATTGTATTACAATTACCTGCAGTATTCAGTATAGTAACACACTGTACAGGTTTGCTACCCAGGAATAATAGACTGTACCATACAGCCTAGGTACGTAGTAGCTGTAACATCTAAGTTTGGGAAAGTATACTTTATGTTGTTCACACAATGAAATTACTTAATGATGTATTTTTCAAAACATACCCTGTCTGTAAGTGATGCATGGATGTATATTGAAAACCCTAAAGACTGGCCAGACACAGTGGCTCATGCCTGTAATCCCAGCAGTTTGGGAGTCTGAGGCAGGCAGATCACTTGAGTTCAGGAGTTCTAGATCAGCCTGGGAAACATGGCAAAACCTTGTCTCTACAAAAAATACAAAAATTAGCTGGGCATGGTGGCACATACTTTTAGACCCAGCTACTCGGGAAGCTGAGGCAGGTGGATTGCTTGAGCCTGGGAGGCAGAGGATGTAGTGAGCTAAGATCAGACACTACACTCCAGCCTTGGCAACAGAGTGAGGCCCTGAAAAAAAAAAAGGAAAGAAAGAGAGTGAGAGAGAGCAAGAGAAAGAAGGAGAGACCTAAAGATTCCACCAAAGAGTTTGTAGAACCCATAAACAAATTTAGTAAAGTTGAAGGACACATAATCAGCATACGAAAGCATTCGTGCTTCTATATACGGACAATAAATTGTTTAAAAATATTACAAAAACTATCTCATGTATAATAACATTAAAAAGAACAAAACACTTGTGAATAAATTCAATGAGGGAGGTAAAAGATCTATAAAATGAACATTACAAAACATTAATGAAATACGTTGAAGAAGACAAAAAATAAGTGGGAAAGTATCCCATGTTCATGTATTGGAAAAATTAGTGTTGTTAAAATGTCCATACTAATCCAAAGCAATCTGCAGATTCAATGTAATTTCTATTAAAATTCCAAAGGCATTTTGCACAGAAAGAGAAAAAAAAATCTGAAAATGTGTTTGGAACCACAAAAGACATATAATATCCAAATAAATATTGAAAAAAGATTAAAGTTGGAGGCACCACAATTTCTGATTTTAAATTATATTACAAAACTATCATAATAAAAACAACATGTTCCTGGCATAAAAACAGACACATAAACTAAATGAACAGGTAGATGGTGGGAAGACACAGAAGCTGGCCTGAAGAGCAAGGACGCTGGGAACACTGCATGGGACTATCATGCACTGGGACTCATTCCTGGACCCCAACGACTCTTGGGGAATGAATAAGTTAAACTGGCAAGGAACAACTCGCTCTCATCACAGGCCTCTGAAATCCTGGCAGAAGGGGCCACCTCAACCACTATGGGCACATGAGTTGGCAGAGAGAGTAGCTTAGAGAAGTGGTAGGGGCAGCATGCCAGCTGGTGCAGAGCCCAGAGGGTTTGGTTTCTGTAAGGGAGCTCAGCCAGGGATTCACATCCCCTGGGCTTGACTTGCTCCCATGAAACTTTAGTCCTAGAGGAATTGCTGGACCCGAACTCTGCAGGGCAGTCTTACCCATCAGACGGGGCCAGTTTGATCTAAGCAACCTCTAGTCTGCTGGCCTCTCTTGGGGCCCCAGCCTGGCCGTGTTTGTTTGCAGTACAGCCTTGGGTGACTGGCAGACTGTGCCTGACTGGTGAATATCTCCATCAGAATGGCCTTTGTGGCCAAGCACCAGCCTGCCTACTCCCTCCACCAACTGCATTTTCACCAAGACCTTTGACCACTCCCCACATTGCTTTGTTGGCACATGTGTGCACAGGCAAATCTTGCACTTTGCCCCTGCTCCCCTGCCAGTCCCACTCCCCCTCAGTGCCCCACCCCTGAACCAACACTGCTGCCAGAGTAAAACCAGGTATGGAAAACGGTGAATCCTCCACAGCCCTGAATGGCAACATCCACCTGCTTGAATGTGCAAAGGGGACATATAGCCCTGCCTCTGCCAGTGTCCCACCCTAGTCTAACACTACCACCTGCTAAATCATGTGCACAGTTAGTAGCAGGGAACCCCTAACCCCTAAGCCATGCTGTGTCCACCACTGCTGCAGTCACCTGCACAGCGGCCCACACCTACTACCACCCAGCTGCAGCCGATGAGCATGCACCTGGCCATGCTGCCATTGCCAAAGCCGCTGGCACATGCGAATGAAGATAGATCCTGTGGCCACTTTCCTATGAAACAATTTGGTTGGTACCATACATTAGGGTACTGGGACCAGAGAGGTCCAGGAGCACCTTAGCCCCACACAGAGCAGTGGATTTCTAACTTCAAGGAGCCAGAGAACAAAGTTAGGGCCAAATAGCATTCCCCCAGAGTTAGAACACATGGTCCAGGAGCTGTGAACTTAGCCTTGGTCTCCAGAAATCTTCTAGAAACGAAGTCAGTTGACTGAACTAACTTTATACCACCATCAAACCCTCAATATCATTAATAGGATAAAAGAAAGAAAAAAACATCCAAAGGACAGCAACTTCAAAGATTAAAGGGACATAAGCCCACAAAGATGAGAAAGAATTAGTGTTAGAACTCCAACAACTTCAAAAGCCAGAGTGTGTTCTTTCCTCCAGATGATGGCTTTAGCTCTCCAGCAAGGGTTCTGAACCAGGCTGAGATAGCTGAAATGACAGAAATATAATTCAGAATATGGATAAGAACAAATATCATCAAGATTCAGGAATATATTAAAACTCAATCCAAAAAGCTAAGAATTATAATAAACAATATAGAAACTGATAGAGAACATAACCAATATAGAAAAAAAAATCATAACCAACTTGACAGAGGTGAAAACACACAAGAATTGCATAATGCAACTGCAACTATTAATAGCAGAACAGACCAAGCAGGGGAATGAATTTCAAAGCTCAAAAACTGGCTCTCCAATAATTCATTCAGAAGAAAAGAAAAAACAATAGAGAAGAATGAACAAAACCTCAGAGAAATATGAGATTATATAAAGATACCAAATCTTTGACTCCTTGGTGTAACTGATCAAGATGGGGAGAAAGGAAGCAACTTGGAAAATATATTGTAGGATATTATACATGAGAACTTCTCCAACCTAGCTAGAGAGGCACACATTCAAATCCAGGAAATGCAGTCAACCCCAGTAAGATACTTCATAACAAGATCATCCCCAAGACATATAGTCCTCAGATTCTCCAAGGTTGAAATGAAAGAAAAAAAATGTTAAATGCAACTAGAGAGAAAACTTAGAGCACCTACAAAGGGAAGCCAATCAGAATAACTGTGGACCATTCAGCAGAAACCCTACAAGCCAAAAGAGTCTGTGAGCCAACGTGCAACAGTCTTTTTTAAAAAAGGAATTCCAACCAATAATTTCATATTTGGCCAAATTAAGCTTCATAAGCAAGAAGAAATCCTTTCTAGACAATCAAATGCTGAGGGAATTCATTATCTCCAAGCCTGCCTCACAAGAGCTCCTCAAGGAAGCATTAAATATGGAAAGGAAAGACCATTACCAGCTACTAAAAAAACACACTGATGTACACAGACCAGGGACACTATAAAGCAACTGTACAAATAAATCTGCATAATAATCAGCTAACATCATGACAACAGGATCAAATTCACACATATCAATACTTACCTTGAATGTAAACAGGCTAAATGCCCCAATTAAGAGGCATAGCTGCATAAAGAAACAAGACCCAATAGTATGCTATCTTTGAGAGATCCGTCTCACATTCAGTGACACACATTAGCTCAAACTAAAGAGATAGAGAAAAATCTACCAAGCAAATTGAAAACAGAAACACAGGGGGGAGGGGTTTGGAATTCTAATTTCAGACAAAACAGATTTTAAACCAACAAACATCAAAAAATACAAAGAAGGATATTATGAAATGATAAAGGGTTCAATTCAACAAGAAGACCTATCCTGAATATATATGCACTCAATACAGGAGCACTCAGATTAATAAACACATCCTTAAAGATTTTCAAAGAGACTTAGACTCCCATGCAATAAACTAGCAGCCAATATCATACTGAATGGGCAAAAATGGAAAGCATTTCTTGAAAACTGGCACAAAGCAAGGGGCCCTTCTCTCATCATTTCTCTTCAGCATAATATTGGAAGTCCTGGTCAGGACAATTAGTCAATAAAAAGATATAAAGTGCATCCAAATAGGAACAGAGGAAATCAAACTATCTCTGTTTATAGACAACATACTTCTGTATCTAGAAAACCCTGTAGTCTTAGTCCACAAACTCCTTTAGCTGGTAAACAACATCAGCAAAGTCTCAGGATACAAAATTAACCCTTTATGCCTGAGGTTACAATTTTTTGAATTTGAAAAATCAGACCTTGGCGATCACCTTGAGCAGTAGGCTACAAATAACTCCCACATGCTTACCATTTCAATAATGGAACACTAGATATAAATTTCCAAATGTACAAAAAATTACTGGCAACCTTATATACCAACAGCAGTCAAGCCAAAAGCCAAATCAAAAATACAATCTCATTCACAATTGCTACAAAAATAATAAAATACCTAGGAATAGTGCTAATCAGGGAGATGAAAGATCTTTACAATGAGGACTACAAAACACCGCTCAAAGAAATCAGAGATGACACAAACAAATGGATAAACATTCCATGATCCTAGACAGGAAGAATCAATATCGTTAAAATGGCCATACTGCCTATAACAATTTACGGATTTGATGTTATTCCTATCAAACTACCAATGACATTCTTCACAGATCTAGAAAAAAAGCTATTTTAAAACCCATATATAACCAAAAATGAGTGAGAAGAGTGAGGGCAATCCTAAATACAAGGAAGAAAGTTAGTCATATCATGCTACCTTACTTCACACTATACTACAGGGTTGCAGTAACAAAAACAGCATGGAACTGGAACAAAAACTGACCCATAGACCAATGGAACAGAATAGAGAACCCAGAAATAAGGCTGTACACCTATGACTGTCTGATCTTCCATAAAGCAGACAAAAATAAGCAATGGGGAAAAGAATCTCTATTCAATAAATGATACCAGGATAACTGGCTAGCCATATGCAAAAAGCTAAAACTGGACTCCTTCCTTACAATGTATACAAAAATCATCTTCAGATGGGGTCAAGACTTAAAGGTAAAGTGCAAAACTATAAAAACCCTGGAAGAGAACGTAGTCCTTCATTTTCAAATACTATCTGCAGAAAACACTTGGTACACAGTATCTCCAGAAACAGCCTGCTAATCAATGACACATGATACCAGTATTCACTGCTATGAATAAGTGCAAAGTGATCTTTTGCTGAAGTGCTTTGAAAGGGAAGATAAAATTAGAACGTACTTCAAAGATCCTTCTTGATGATGTTCTGACCTTCAGTCAAGAAAACGTTTAAACCAGTTCCAAACACATGTGGTAATTTAACTTTTATGGGCCAAAGGGTGAAGAGGTACTTATTTATTTATTTATTTGAGATTTATTCATATATATGTACAATTTTTTATCAATTCTAAAGATCATAAAAGTATAATTGTGAAGTCTAAATTGACTTAAGAGATCATGTCTATCAATATAATTATGAAATTTTGTGAAATTTTTCTTGCCACGTTGAGAGCAGAAGAATAGAAAGAATGCTTTTGAGAAGGGAAGAGAGAACATGGAAGGGCAATTTGAGAGATAAAATGAATGAAGAGAAATAAAAGGAAGATAACATTTGGTATCATATCAGAATGAGCATCTAACAAAGGTGTGGACAGGTACACTCAAAAAGTTCTTCTTTTCCTTGTTTTTGTACATACCGCCTTGTGTTTTTATGGTTCTTAGGTGATAATGCATGTCTTCCCCAGGTTAGTGAGCCATGGAAGATTCTAAACATAGTAGCCAGCGCTCATTACGTCCAGGTCCAGCTCACCAGTGCTGGTGATACTGCGTCTACCTGCATCACAGAACTTGGTTACATTTTTCTTATATTTACATACTCAGATGTATACATCCTTGGCTGATCTCTTGAACTTAGAGAGGCTGAACGGTGTGTTTTATTCTGTTTATATTCCCTATTACACTAACTCAGCCTTCTGTATATAAAATAAAATATTTACAGAAATTTCCTTGAGAAATTGATAATTCCTTGGCCTTGAGGCAAGATACACCTATAATGTTGAAATATGAGTTTGGAGGTTACCTTAGCAGAAAGAGATGTGAAGGAGCCCAAGTATCCTGAGGAGAGGCAGCAGAGCCATCAGGATGTCAGGTGATGCTGTGCTCTTCTCTGCATCCTGTCAGGAAGAGATGCAGAAAGACTGTCTCATTACTGGCAATGTGAACTTTAATCAGGTGTGTAAATTGCTATCTGCCACGTTCCTCCACTGTAAAGTTACCATTTTTCACTTTATATTAATATGTATTTTGTGAGGAGATACTTTTGAGACGAGGCAAGTATTCTGTTTCTGGTCATACTTTACCTACTAATTTTAGCATCCAATGATGGTTCTCTAGTGTTTGACTAAATGAAATTTTCATTTTTCATCATTCCTTTTTCATGTATTAATTGGAATTATACTATAAGGAAAAGCTAGTCCCCACTCACCTATGTATTATATATGGTTTATTTTTTAAACAAAAAGTTGAGAAAGTACAATGTATAACAAGTTATGAAGACCGATTTGTGAACACGTTACATCAAATGCTTTGTAATTACTCACTTTCTTTGAGTTTCTAAAAATACATCTATGTGTGTAGAAGTGTAGGTGTTGAGGCAGCATATACATATGTCTTAGGCACATAGGTTCGTTTGCTCTCAAAGTCATAATTGACAAAAAGTAAATTAGAGCCACAGCTTTGACATATCCAAGGGAAACTGTAATTCAGCAGTGCAGACCCCTGGGTGACACCATATAACATGAGAAGAGAGACCAAACCAGCATATCATTCACAACACAGTCTGCATCAGCAAGCAAAATTAAATTGACAAAAAAAGCTGGCCATGTTGGCTCATGCCTGTAATCCCAGCACTTTGGGAGGCCGAGGAGGGCGGATCACCTGAGGTCAAGAGTTCGAGACCAGCCTGACCAATATGGAGAAACCCAGTCTCTACTAAAAATATAAAATTAGCCGGGAGTGGTGGTGCATGCCTGTAATCCCAGCTACTCAGGAGGCTAAGGCAGGAGAATAGCTCGAACCTAGGAGGCAGAGGTTGCAGTGAGCCAAGATCATGCCATTGCACTCCAGCCTGGGCAACAAGAGTGAAATTCCATCTCAAAAAAAAAAAAAAAAAAAAAAGGAACAGCTTTCTGAAAAAATAAAATTGAATAGAATTTTAAAAACTATGGATTCTTAGAAAACTGTATTTAGAGTTCATTTTACAGTATTTACTTAATATTTACAGTAATGTGTGACATGTAATCTACGCTTTTCTTTCAAAGGTACCATATCCCAAAAGCATGAATGCATTTGACAAAATTTGACTATTTGTCTAGGACAGAGTTTTAAATGACCTTCAAATTTCAAATGACCTATCCTCGCTTCTTTGAAAAAAGTGGCATTATAGGACTTGGTCTGCACTCATGGTTACTTAGGAAACAAATATACACTTTCCAGACAGAAATTGTACTCTAAGAGAACTTTTTCATGCTTCTGCTTCACAAGCAAAATCACATAAGAATATTCCCTTGGCCAGGTATATTTTTAAAAATTTTGGTATTGTATAGTTTTCCCAAAGGCACTAGTCCTTCTCAATATATTTATCCAAGTGTCAACAAAACAACTAATTGAGTGGGTCTTTTCAGGTAAACCTATCATCAAATATGGAAACAAAATGCAAATTTGATAATTAGTTGTTTTTTGTTTGTTTGTGTTTTTGTTTTTGTTTTGAGACGGAGTTTCACCCTTGTTGCCCAGGCTGGAGTGCAATGGCATGATCTCAGCTCACCACAACCTCTACCTTTCAGGTTCAAGTGATTCTCCTGTCTCAGCCTCCAGAGTAGCTGGGATTATAGGCATGTGCCACCACGCCCAGCTACTTCTTTTTTTTTTTATTTTTTGTATTTTCAGTAGAAACAAGGTTTCTCCATGTTGGTCAGGCTGGTCTCGAACTCTCGACCTCAGGTGATCCACCTGCCTTGGCCTCCCAAAGTGCTGGGATTACAGGCATGAGCCACCATGCTCAACCTGATTAGTTGTTTCAATTTATTCAAAGTGCTTTAAATTTGCTCTAACAGGGAAACACACAGTGGGGGAATATGTTCATTGGCTACTCAAAAGCTCTTCACAATTTCATTTCTCATGCCTTTTTCTTTTCTCCACCGCAGAGTAGACAGCTAATTAGCAGTGGCTCAGCATTCCTTGCAGCCAGAATGGCCAGATGAACTGTAATTAAGTAAGTAAATTGATGTAAAAGTCCTTCAAAAAATCAATAAACAAGCTTTGGAAGGAGAAAGCTTTTGGCTCTTCTTTCTTTATGCTTGAAATTCAAGTGAAGAATAATGGAGTGGGAACAGGGAAGGAGCCATGCTTCCCTGAGGACATCCTACTGCACCAGATACCTCTTCACAGGTTAGGTAATAAAAATGCACGTCTGTGTGTTTAAGTCACGGTTGTTAGTATTTTTTTTCTGTCTTTTAGGACAACTACATTATTATAGATATATACATCTTATGAATGCCCCTGAAATAGGATGATCGATAAATACCTTTCACAGGGAATAACGCCCATAGCGTTATTCAGGTTATGGAGCAGAAAATCCTTATTATTCTTTGCTACAGAGATGTGATACTGTTGCTTTTAATTTCTGTTTTAGTTTCTTCAGTTGGAAGAAAAACTAAGTTAATAATTCTAAATGCAAATCATGGAAAATAACAGATTCCTTCATTTGTATCCCCCTCGGAGATAATACCTACTCTCAAGTACCTAAATGACCAGTACAATTTGTTTTCCCATTTAGTTATTTCATCTTGAGAATACTTGAATACAAAGATGGGAAATAAAGTTCCATGGAGCCAGACACAACCGTAATCTAAAGGAACTGAAAGATACACAAAATCCAGAAATCATCTCTCAAATGTTTTCAAAATTGCTCAGAAGTTGTACTATTTATGTCAGACTTAAAGTGTGAAGTTTTGAAGTTGTAAGTGTCTTTACAGTGCACATTGGTATGTGGGTGACTGTCTTATCAAAAGAGTAGATAAGCTGAAGTGGCAGTACAATAAAACTTTGAAACACTTCTCTCTCAATATGAAGTACAAACTCTAATTAGCAATCAAGTTTTAATCTGTATTGTATTATCCATAATGCCTTTTATTGATAACATTTTGAAAGTCAGTATCTGCTTATAAGTCACTCATCATTTGACCAATTCAAACAATTATAAATCAATTAAATGCATGCCTATTCACTATTGAGTTTAGTCAAGATTTTTACTTGGAACAAAACAGGTGATAACTATGGCTCACTTAGGCAGGAAAAAGTTTTTTAGAAAGATAGCATGGAATCAGCAGGGTGGGTAAAGTAGCAGGCTTAATAATTTGGTAGACACTGGTTGGGCACAGCCAAGATCACATCGCAGGAATAGTGACTGAAAAATGCTGAGGTTGATACTGACAATCTGTAACTGAGTACTCACTATTAACACTTCTGTAGTCACCAGGCCACCATACAAGGATTCAATCAACCCGGGGTAATCTCATCTTTTGTGCTCCCCGATCCCCCATAGGGAAAATACTTAGATGCTAAATTTAAAGCAAACAAAAAACAAAGCCTCTTACTAACAATTTAATTAGTGATTCAATTAATTTTAAAAGTTTGCCAACATACAGGATTCAAATTCAGATTGCTTAGGCCAGAAGGTACCACATATCACAAATATTTTTGTATATATTTACATGTGTATACATTTTATATATATTTACATTTATATGTAAATGTGTATATATAGATACATTTACATATTTATACATTTTATATATACATATATTTACAGTTATACATTTAAATACGAATATTGTTTATATTTATAGAAGTAAAAACAACTTCGGAAAAAGAAAGGATTGCTTTAATAAAAGTAGGGGGTAATAACTTTCAGTTAAATCAAGTAAATATTTGGAATCTACAAAACTTTTTAGATATTTTAATAGGAAACAAAAGCATTTTTTATTAAACCAATGAGTTTGGAAAGAAACAGTTCTCAGATGTCTTCATTGTTAAATATTTTTCTACTGAATTTTGTTTCCATTTTTCAACTAGTTGTGATGACATTACAAATGAACCATATATAAGTGTACCCCTTGCAATATGTTTATTATTCAATCTCATATGTTAAAAAATAAATCAACATTACATCAGTGTCAATTAGATATTTACACTTCTGAAATGGAAGTAAAAATCAAATGGAATATATTGATTAAGGATAAATTAGTTAATGTTTCTCTGAGTATGTAATGGATTAGGGCAAGTTCATAATTACTAAAGTAAATATAAATTTTATTAAACTCATCAAAATTGCAAATGCTCATATCCTTGGAATCAGTAATTCCATGTTTAAGAATTTATTCTGAAGTTATGCTTGCATACATTCATGTGAAATGACATAAATATAAGATTATTCTTGTAGGAAAGTTTGCAATAGCAATCTGGAAACAAATGTTCATGAGTAGGTGACTGGCTGTCTTTCTTCTGTGCATTCACAGAAGAAAATACTGAAAAATGGACAAAGTGATAATGTACTGATAGGAAGCAATATTCAAGTTGTTTTGAGTTAAAAAGTAAAGTAAATGCAAGAAAAATGGGGTAGTAGATAGATATACTCTATATAATATAGATATGTACATATATACGTACGCACACACACATATATAATGTGGGGACAACATAGGAAAAAATTCTGACTATAAACCTCTTATTAAAATTTCAAGCAATGTGTAAGATAATATCTATCCTACAAAAAAGAATTAAAATATATAAATTAGTGAAAACCTCAAATTTTCTTTACAAAAGGATTGAATATGCATAAATATATTCTATTAATCCCACAGGAACAGAAGACACAAGGATGATCAAGAATCCTCCAGGGTGTGTTACATGCTCCAGGACTATCAAGGACCTCATTAAAATCTGGGAATTCATATTTCCCAAAGCAATCTACAGATTCAATGCAATTCCCATGTAAACAACATCACCACTGCAGATTGGCTGTCAGGCTTGGCATGTGTATTATTCAGTTCTCATGCTGCTAATAAAGACATAATCGAGACTGAGTAGTTTATAAAGAAAAGAGGTTTAATTGACACATAGTTCAGCATGGTAGGGGAGGATTCAGAAAACTTACAATCATGGCAGAAGGGGAAGCAAACACATCCTTCATTACATGATAGCAGGAAGGAGAAGCACCAAGCAAGTGAGGCAAAAGCCCTAATAAAAACCAACAGATCTCATGAGAAATCACTTAGGATCACAAGAACAACATCATGGAAGCAACCAGCCCCATGATTCAATTGCCTCCCACTAAGTCCTTCCCAAGACACGTTGGGATTATGGAAACTACAATTCAAGATGAGATTTGGGTGGAGACACAAACAAACCATAACATTCCAGCCCTGACCTCTCTGAAATCTCATGTCCTCACATTTAAAAACACAATCATGCCTTCCAAACAGTCTTCCAAGGTCTTAACTCATTCCAGCATTAACCCAAAAGTCCAAGTCCAAAGTCTCATCTGAGACAAGGCAAGACTCTTCCACCTATGAGCCTGTAAAATCAAAAGCAAGTTAGTTACTTCCTAGATACAATGGGGGTACAGGAATTGGGTAAATACATCAATTCCCAATGGGAGAAATTGGCCCAAACAAAGGGGTTACAGGCCCCATGCAAGTCTGAAATCCAGTGGGTCAGTAAAATCTTAAAGTTCCAAAAAGATCTCCTTTGACTTCACGACTCACATCCACATCATGCTGATGGAAAAGATGAGCTCCCATGGTCTTGCGGAGCTCCACCCCTGTAGCTTTGCACAGCACAGTCCCCCCTCCTGGCTGCTTTCCAAGGCTAGCGTTGAGAGTATGTGGCTTTTCCAGGCACACAATGCAAGCTGTCAGTGGATCTACTATTCTGGGGTCTGGAGGATAGTGGCCTTCTCTCACCAACCCACTAAGCTGTGCCCAAGTGGGGACTCTTTTTGGGAACTCCCATCCCACATTTCCCTTCCACTCTGCCCTAACAGAGGTACCTCATGAGGACACTTCACCTGCAGCAATCTTCTGCTGGGACATCCAGGCATTTCTATACATCCTCTGAAATCTAGGTGGAGGTTCCCAAACCACAGTTTTTGACTTTTGTGTACCCACAGGCTCCACAGCACATGGAAGCTGCCAGGTCTTTAGGCTCATACCCTTGAAGCCACAGTCAGGGCTGTACTTTGGCTCCTTTTAGCCATGGCTGGAATGGATGGGATGCAGGGCACCAAGTCCCTAGGCTAGACACAGCAGGCATGGGGGCCTAGGCCCAGCCTCATTTTTTTCCTCTTAGGCCTCAAGGTCTGTGATGAGAGGGCCTGCTGTGAAGGCCTCTGACATACCTTGGAGACATTTTCCCCATTATTTTGGTGATTAATATTTGTAGCTTCCACAATCCCCACATGTTGTGGAAGGGTCCCAGTTGAAGGTAATTGAATCATGGAGGTGGGTATTTCCTATGCTATTCTCATGATTGTGAATAAGTCAGATGAGATCTATTGGTTTATAAAGGGGGGTTTCCCTGCACAAGTTCTCTTCTCTTGTCTGCTGCCAGGCAAGATGTGCCTTTCACCTTCCACCATGATTGTGAGGTCTCCCCAGCCACACGTAACTGTGAGTCCATTAAACTACTTTCTTTTGTAAATTTCCCAGTCTTGTGTATGTCTTCATTAGCAGCATGAAAACAGACTAATACAGTAAATTGGTACCAGTACAGTGGGGCACTGCTGAACAGATACCTGAAAATATGGAAGTGATTTTTGAACTGGGTAACAGGCAGCAGGGCTCAGAACAAAACAGGAAAATATGAGAAATTTGGAACTCCCTAGAGACTTATTGAATGGCTTTGACCAAAATGCTGATAATAATATAGACAATGAAATCCAGGCTGAGGTGGTCTCAGATGGAGATGAGGAACTTACTGAGAACTGGAGCAAAGGTGACTCTTGTTTTAGCAAAGAGACTGGCAGCATTTTGCCCCTGCCCTGGAGATTTGGAGAACTTTGAACTTGAGAGAGATGATTTAGGGTATCTGGCAGAAGAAATTTCTAAGCAGTAAAGCATTTAAGACATGACTTGGGTGCTGTTAAAGGCATTCCGTTTTATAAGGGAAACCCCATAAAAGTTCAGAAAATTTGCAATCTGAGAATGTGATAGAAAAGAAAATTCCATTTTCTGAGGAGAAATTCAAGCTGGCTGCAGAAATTTATGTAAGTAATGAGGAGCAGAATTTTAATCATCAAGACAATGAGGAAAATGTCTCTAGGGCATGTCAGAGACATTTGTAGCAGCCCCTCTCATCACAGGCCTGGAGGCCTAGTAGGAAAAAATGGTTTTGTGGGCTGGGCCCAGGGTGCCTTTGCTGTGTGCAGTCTAGGGATTTGGTGCCCTGTGTCCCAGTCACTCCAGCTATGATTTAAAAAGGCCAAGGTACAGCTCAGGCCATAGCTTCAGAGGATGCAAGCCCCAAGCCTTGGCAACCTCCACAGAAGTCAAGAAGTGAGGTTTGGGAACCTCCACCTAGATTTCAGAGGATGTGTGGAAACACCTGGATCTCCTGGCAGAAATTTGCTGTAGGGGCAGGGCACTCAGGGAGAACCTCTGCTAGGGTAGTGCAGAAGGAAAATGTGGGGTGGGTGCCCTCACAGAGATTCCCCACTGGGACAATGCCTAGTGGAGCTGTGAGAAGAGGGCCATCATTCTCCAAACCCCAGAATGGCAGATCCACTGACACCTTGCACTGTGCATCTGGAAAAGCAGCAGACACTAAATGCCAGCCTGTGAAAGAAGCCAGGGGAGAAGTTATACTCCTCAAAGCCACAGAGGTGGAGCTACCCAAGCCATGGAAACCCACCCTTGCATCAGTATGATCCAGATATGAGACAGTGTGTGAAAGGAGATCATTTTGGAACTTTAAGATTTGACTGCCCCCACTGGATTTTGGACTTGCCTGGGGCCTGTAGCACCTTCATTTTGGCCTATTTCTTCCATTTGGAATGGATGTATTTACCCATTGCCTGTACCCACATTGTATCTAGAAAGTAACTAACTTGCTTTTGATTTTATAGGCTCATAGGCAGAAGGGACTTGACTCAGATGATACTTTGGACTCTGGACTTTTGAGTTAATGCTGAAATGAGCTAAGACTCTGGGGGACTATTTGGAAGGCAAGGTTTTGAAATATGTGAAACTGAGATTTGGGAGGGTCCAAGGGTGGAATAATATGGTTTGGCTGTGTCCCCACCCAAATCACATCTTGAATTGTAGCTCCCACAATTCCCTTGTGTTGTGAGAGGGACCCAGTGGGAGGTAATTTAATCATGGGGGCGGGTCTTTCCTGTGCTATTCTCCCCATAGTGAATAAGTCTAATGAAATCTAATGATTTTATAAAGGGGAGTTTCCCTGTACAAATTCTCTTTTCTTGTGTGCTGCCATGTGAGATGTGCCTTTCACCTTTCACCATCATTGTGAGGCCTTCCCAGCCACGTGGAACTGTTAGTTCATTAAATCTCTTTATTTTATAAATTGGCCAGTCTCAGGCATGTTTTTATCAGCTGCATGAAAACAGACTAATATACCATCTGAGACCACCTCAGCCTGGACTTCATTGTCCATATCACTATCATCATTTTGGTCAAAGCCATTCAGCAAGTCTCTAGGAAGTTCCAAACTTTCCCATATTTTCCTGTTTTTTTCTGAGCCCTCCAAACTGTTCCAATCTCTGTCTGTTACCCAGTTCCAAAGTCACTTCCACATTTTTTGGGTATCTTTACAGTAGTACCCTACTACCCGATACCAATTTACTGTATTAGTCTGTTCTCACACTGCTAATGAAGACATACCTGAGACTGGATAATTTATAAAGAGGTTTAAATGTCTCACAGTTCTGCAGGGCTGTGGAGGCCTCAGGAAACTTACAATCATGGTGGAAGGGGAAGCAAACACATCCTTCTTCACAAGGTCGTAGAAAGTGCTGAGTAAAAGTGGGAAAGGCTTCTTATAAAACCATCAGATTTCATGAAAACTTATTCTCTATCATGAGAACAGCAGCATGGGGATAACTGCTCCCCTGGTTCAATTACCTGCCACTGGATCCCTCTCATGATACCTGGGGATTATGGGAACTACAATTCAAGATGAGATTTGGGTTGGGACACAGCAAAACCATATCAGATATAGTTACCAAAACAGCATGGTACTGACACAAAAATAGGTATGCAGACCAATTGATCGGAATAGAGAACCCAGAAATAAAGCCAAATATTTACAGCCAACTGAACTTTGACAATAAATACACAAACATAAATTGAGGAAAGGACATTCTATGCAATAAATAGTTCTGGGAAAACTGACAAGCCATATGTAGAAGAATGAAACTAGATTCCCTTCTCTCACCTTATACAAAAATCAATTCAAGATGAATCAAAGACTTAAATCCAAAATCAGAAACCAAAGAAATTCTAGAAGATAACATCAGAAAAAACTCTTCTGGACATTGGCTTAGGCAAAGAATTTATGATGAAGATGCCAAAAGCAAATAGAACAAAAATAAAAATAAATAAAGTAGACCCAATTAAATTAAAAAGATTCTGCACAGCACAATAAATAATTAGCAGACTAAACAGACAACCCACAAGTGGGAGAAAATATTCACAAACTCTGCATCTGAGAAGGAAACTCAAACAAATCAGGAAGAAAATAAAACAAATAATCTCACCGAAAAGTGGCCAAGGGGCATGAATAGGCATTTCTCAAAAGAAATATATAAACAGCCAAAAAATATGAAAAAAAAATGCTCATCATCACTAATCATCAGGGAAATGCAAATTAAAATCACAATAAGATACCACCTTACTTCTGGAAGAATGGTCATAATTAAAAAGTCAAAATACAATAGATCTGATCACCTGGATGTGGTGAAAAGGGAACACTTTTGTCCTCTTGGTGGCATAAATTAGTACAACCTCCATAGAAAACAGTATGGAGATTTCCTAAAGAACTAAAAGTAGAACCAACATTTGATCCAGCAATCCCAGTACTGGGTATCTACCCCAAGGAAAAGAAGTCATGATAATACATTAAAAGACACATGGACACACATTTTTATAGCAGCAAAATTCACAATTGCAAAGATATGGAACCAACCTAAGTACCCAATGACCAATGAGTGGATAAATAAAATGTGGTATATATATCTACATCACGGAATACTACTCGGCCGTATAAAGGAATGAAATAATATCTTTTGCAGCAACTTGAGTAGAGCTGGGGGACAATAATCTAAGCAAAGTAACTCAGGAACGGGAAATCAAATATCATATGTTCTTATAATATTAAGTGGGAACTAAGCTCTGAGGACACAAAGGCATTAGAGTGATATAATGGGCATTGGGGACTGGGAGGCAAGGCTGGGATAGGTGAGAGAGAAAAAAACTATGAATTGGGTACAATGTATACACTGCTTGAGTGATGGGTTCACTAAATTCTCAGAAATCACCACTAAAGAACTTATCCATGCAACCAAAAACCACCTGTACCCTGAAAACTATCAAAATAAATTTTAAAAACGTAAAAATGCCTTTAGTTAAGAAGATGGAAAAGTATATGGGCATTAACAAGCTTCTCCCATTAAAAACATACATGTTATGTTTGGCTCCAGTTACAGAGTCTGCTCATAAGGGATGGATTTCTCAAGCATTCTTTATTCTGATGCCTTCATTCTCATCCATCCAATTCACAAAATTAAGTTTCTCAATTTAAAAGCTGTTAGATATCTTACTAATATTTAGGCATCTTATCTACCTATCTATTCTAATCTTTTTGTCCTATACATGCACATATACATATATATTCATAATCTTTTATTAATTTGTCTACATCTATGAGCAGCTATTTGTATGTATATAACTATATATCCATATCTATCTAGAGAAACTTGTAGATTGTACTATAAAGTAATAATTATCTTTACCTCTTGGGAGAGAAGCCAAGAAACTGGGGATCTGTATTGGATAAAAGATTCTTTTCATTTTTTTCAAATGAAAATGTATTTACCTTTTTACACAAAGAATAATGCAAGCTTTCTATTTATTTTGCTGTAATTCTTTCCTTCCTTGACCCAGCTGGGTAAAAGTAGCCATTTATGTATAAGGATTAATAATTTTATCTAATAAACTAAGAGTTTCAGAATATTCTAATAATCAAAGTTACATCCATAATCACATTACCCATGTGTAATACTAGTAATATCTGAGCCCCTGATACTACTTACAAAGTGATGAAACAACTCAACATTCAAAAACTGTAATATGTGAGTACATACTGAGTAAAATGCAGACGATTTGAGAGAAAAAAATTCAAAGAAAAAAATCAGAAAATAAGAGAAAAAGTTTTCCATTGACCACCTAGTACTCTTTTACTCTCCTTTCCAGAGGTTACCACTATTAATTTACTATGTTTCTTCTCAGAAATATTTTTTCCCATTTAAAAAAAATGCATGTGCAATATGCTAACATACATTTAAACAATAGATGAGTACAGGTAAAGTGAAAGTCTCCTTTGATTATCCTCTATTCTGATCTCGTCCAGTCTCCTCAGAAAGATATTTAGACTTAAAAAACAACCCTTAATTTTGCATGCATATATGTATGAGAAGAGATAAAACACTGCTTTGCCTTTTTCTATATAAATGGTAGAATTATGCATGCCATTAGTCTGAAATTTACTTCTCTAAATTTTATGAATTCATGTGTACTTGTTGATAAATGCAGAGAGCCGGTTAATTCATTTTGTATGCTGTAGAGTATCATATTGCACGATATACTAACTCCTATTTAGCCATTTTAATATCCAAAGTGTGGTTTCTAAAATTTTTCTATTAACACAATACTATAATAACATTCTTGTGTTTGTTTCCTTGTTTACATGTGGAATATTTCTTTTTGGTAGATACTCAGAAGTGTAATTGCTAAATTCAGGATATGTGTATTAACAACTTGCCTTTCAAGGTGTATGATCCCATTCCTTAGTAAAGTATAATAGGGCCTTTCTCTCTGAAATCTTGCCAAATTTAATATTATCCAACTTTAATTTTTTTCTGATGTGATGGCTATAAATGATATTTTACTCTGCATGTTTCTGATTCCTATGAGGCTAAGCTACTCAGGAGGATGAGGCTAAATAATTTTTCCTGTGTTTATCAATCACTAATGTTTCCTGTACTTGTGAACTGCTGTTTTGGCTACTTTGTCCATTTTTCTCTTGATTTGTCTTATTCATGATGATTTATAGGCTTTCAGAAAATGTATTCTAGGTATTAATATTTTATCATTTATTTAAATTAGAAATATCTTCTCCCAGTGTGTCTTTTGTTCATCTGAAAGGTTTTGTTGGCCTTGTATTTGTAAGTGATTGTTTATTTGGGCATACATTTTTATGTTTGAACTTATTATTTCTCAACATAAGTGTATTATTCTATTGCCTTCTAGCTGCAATTATTGTCCACCTATGCTATCTATAGATTTTTTTTTTTTTTTGAAATAGGGTCCCTCTTTGTCGCTCAGGCTGGAGTGCAGTGGCATGATCGTAACTGCAGCCTCAACCTCCTGTATTCCAGTCATCTTCCCACCTCAACCTCAAGAGTAGCTGGGACTACAGGAGTGCACCACCACACCTGGCTAATTTTTTATTTTTTGTAGAAACGGTGTTTCACAACATTGCCCAGGTTGGTCTCAAACTCCTTGGCTAAAATGATCCTCCCTCCTCAGCTTCCCAAAGTGTTGGGATTACAGGCATGAGCCACCAAACCTGGCCTTTTTTACTTTTTTCATTGTGATAAATGTATATAACAAATTTGCCATTTTAATTATTACTTAAGTGTACAATTCAGTGGCAATTATTATATATATAGCGTTGTGCAGCCATCACCACTGTCTGTTTTCAAAATTTTTCATCACTCCAAAAACAAAGTCTATATGCACTAAACAATGGCTCCTCAATTTTTTCCCTACCCCTAGCCCCTGGTATCTTCTAATTTACTTTTTGTCTACATGATTTTGCTTATTCTAGATATTTTATATATGTCTAATCATATATATTTGTCTTTTTTTGTGTCTGTCTCATTCCACTTAACGTAATGTTTCAAGTTTAATCCACATTGTAGCAGTATCAGGACTTCTTTTCTTTTCATGGCTGAATAGTTTTTTACTCTAGGTATACATCATATTTTGCTTATCCATTTATCTGTTGCTGGGCACTTTGTTTCTACATTTGGCTATTGTGAATAATTCGGCTATGAACAATGGCATGCAAGTATCTGAGTATCTTTAAAAAATATTTGAGATATATACTTAGAGTAAAATTGTGGGGTCATATGGCAATTCTATGTTTAACTTTGAGGAACCAGCAGACTTTTTCACAGAGGCTACAGTATTTTATATTCTCACAGGAAAAGGAGTTTTATTTTCTGGCATAATTTTTGAGTCATTTACATTTCATAATTATGTACATGTATTAAAAATAAAGAGAGAGCATCCCTGTGAAATGACCTGGCACATAGTAGATTTTTTTAAAGATATTTATGGAGGTACTGTGACTGTTTTTCATTAAAACTTCTATTTACCTGAGATGTCTGAAGTATATTTAGAATTTTTCTTTCAAAAGAAAGAAAGGAAAAAAAACTACCACAGATGTGGAATGTGGTATCATACTAAATTTTGGCAATGCTGGTTTGTGAGTACATAGAGGTTCACGAGAGTATTCTTTATTCTCTCTGTGTTTAAAGTATTTCATAAAAGAATTAAAATTTGAGGATCCTGCTGGGTAGTGACTGAAGGGTCATATGGGGAAGGAGTTTTGGACAGGGCAGTCATATTCTGTTTCTAGATGTGGGTGCTGGCTTCACAGGTATATTCATTTTCTAAAACTCAAGTTGTTCACCTATAATCTGTCACACATCTGAATCTCTGTTATATTTCTGTAAAAACGTTGCTTAGAAAAATAAAAGAAAATAGACCAAAAAATGGCTAAAAAAGCACAGGAGGAACAGAACAAAACGAAGAGATATGAGACTTGGGGAAGCCCGCTCATACTGATATTTGTCTCATTCAAATAAAAGACTCTTCCTATGTAGCCTTCAAAAGAACATGTTATGTATACTAAAAATATCTGCTATCTCTGAGACTTACACCTATTTCCTAGTTCTCCTTTATCTATTTCACTTCTAGTTAATGGTCCGCTGTTCATTTAAAAGAAAAAAGCAACATGTAAGTTTTAAAAAAAAGGTTAAATGAACCATCATCACAAGGATGGAGGTCAACATTCTGATTGTGATATTGTACCATAGTTTCGCAAGATGTTACCATTGGAAGAAAGCGCGTAAAATGTATGTAGACTCTCTGTGTATAACTTCTTACAACTGCATATAAACCTACAATAATCTCAGAATTTAAAATTTAATTAAAATTAAAAAGGACAGCATGAGACTGTCCCTAGAAAATTGGCACCAAAAAAAGGAACTTAAGTTCAAAATGAGCTAATAAATAAATGTAATACACTACAAGAGTAAACAAAACAATGTACATTTTGGAGAAACATGGGATATTTGTTTTTTTACAAATGATGTCATGTTGAGCAGCGTTTTGTTTTTGTTTTTTTTTGTTTTTTGTTTTTTGTTTTTTGTTTTTTTTTGAGACAGAGTCTCACTCTGTTGCCCAGGCTGGAGTGCAGTGGCACGATCTCAGCTCACTGCAACCTCCACCTCCCAGGTTGAAGTGATTCTCTTGCCTCAGCCTCCTGAGTAGCTGGGACTACAGGCACATGCCACCATGCCCAGCTAATTTTTGGTATTTTTAGTAGAGATGGGGTTTCACCGTGTTTAGCCAGGATGGTCTCAAACTCCTGACTTCATGATCCACCTGCCTCAGCTTCCCAAAGTACTGGGATTACAGGCGTGAGTGCAGGGCTTTAATTGTTTTCAGTAGACCAAAGCCTTTCAAAAGCTAAAAAAAATTCCAATGCTTTTAACAAGTTAAACTTTCCAGAACTAAGAAAAAAGGAGGTAAAAGTATGTAAGATTTTTTTTAAAAAGATTAAAGGGTAAGCAACTAATGGAATAATAAATAGAACAATAGTAAGACACCAAATTCTTGGTTAACCAAATTCTACTGACTGCAAAAAGTCATGCTGCACAAATGACTCCTTGAAGGAACCAACCATATAGTCCCAGAATTAACACTACAGGGTTGATTTCCCTCAACTCTCTTTGGTAGCATTATTTCCTTTGACTACTTGTCATCCCTGAAGACAGCATCTGCTGAACAAATATAAAAAGTCCATATGTTATTACCACATTCTTCATTCAGTTAATCATTCAATAATGCATGCATCTTAACAGCTCTTTATTGCATGTGTATTACAAGCCAAGCCAGGGCATTGTACTAAGTAATGGGGATATAAAGATGAAAGAAACACAGAGACCCATCTCTCCTTCCCAAGAGTTGCCAGCCTATCTGGAAAAATAATTGTGGGTTCACAAAATAGAGTCGGTAAATGAATAATAAACATAGCTAACTTTTATTGAACAGTTCCAATATGCTGCTTACTGTGTTAACTGCTTTCTGCATGAACTCAGTTAATCCAGCCAATAGACCATGGGTGGATATGATCTATAGCCTTGTTTTACAGATAAGGAAAGTGAGGTATAGAGAGAAGAATTTGTTAAAGAGCAGATAAACTATGGAATTCCCATTAAAACCGGGGCACTCTGTCTCGAGAACCCACAATCCCAGCCTCTGGCCCAGAGGATGGACAAGCCTCCTGAAATCCTAGTGTCTCTTAGATCACCACTAAGGAGTCACTTGAATTGGGTCTAGAAGAAAGAGGAGAGATTCGTATGGGTGTTTAGGGGTCACAAAAGTGCAATAGTGTTTTCCTGGCATAGGGAGGAATCAAGCTAAAAGGAATTTACACTACAGTATCAAGGGATAAAATATGTCACTAAATTGTGGAGTGAGAGGATTATGTGGAATGGAGAGTGACATTGGCTGGGGAAAATGAAGGAGAAGTGGACGTCTAAGAGCACATAAGTGACTTCTTAGGATCAGAGTCTTGGGCAACTTAATCATCATCCTGTTCTTACCTGTCTTCAGGTGAGGCTTTGTAGAAAGGTGAACACTGCTGTTACATGATTCTTGACACTTGTGATTGGCATTTTTTTCCTTCTTCTGGACACTGTGGCTATAATTGAAGCCCAGGATTCTTCTGCTGGTTATCACTGCTGATGTCCCATGACACCTGAGGTGTCAAAGCTCTATTCTGTTGAGAACTTAGGGAGAATTTCTCTTCCCTTCTGTGTTATATACTATGTTGGATGGAAGTTGGGAGCTAACGAGGTGCCACTGCATTCTGCTTTTATTTCATAAAGAGGTGTTTTACTGAAATTAGCTCTTTGATATCTCACATTTATTTCCCTCAAGCTTAGACACGAAGTCATATAAGGATGCTGTTTAGAGTCATCTGAATATCACCCTATACTGAAATAAGAATTATTTCTCTGCTAATTAAGGCTAAACATGCTTTATTGATTAAGGATTCTTTTAAAAACTGTTATCTCTGAGAAATTTCTCAAGACTTTTTTGTAAACAGGACTTTGATGGTTCACATGGCTAGTTCTTTAGACTGCCTGGACAGACATAAATCCTGCAGTATACTAAGCATAGGTTTAAGCCTCCTTTGCCACCTCTGCAATATACACATTGAAGCTGAAACAATATGGACCACACCTACCAGCCTCTTTTCACAGTGCTCCTCCATCAAACATTCTTAATCTCTCAGCATCCTCCAGTCAGCATTGACAGTACAAAGATGAACATGTGGTGCTCTTTGAGAGCAAAACCTTACAAAAACAAGAAGGGGCCCAAAACAATTCTAATAAAACATAAAATCGTACTTATGTACTTGTTAGAACATTAGCCTAAAGAGGGAATAACCAACTGTTGAGAGGGGCATGCATTGGATGGGAAAATAAATGTACCACTTAACCAGAGTCTTGAAGGATAAATAAGGAAAATTAAGACACAGGGGTGTAGAGTGGCAGTTCTAGATACAGCTAGGCAGGGAGGGGTAGATTGTCAGAGACCCAAGAGGCAAAAGAAAAGGTCCAAAGATGCAAGGAAGACGCTCAATAAGTATTGAATAGGTGGAGGAATGAATGAATGAGTGACCAAAAAACCCTGTATTTTATAACATTTTCCTGCTTCCAAAATGTTTGCATAATTATTTTACATAATTTTCACAACACTCTTGTTAAAAGGCAGGGCTTTTAGGTCATATTTTATAGATGATGAATTTGAGGTCCTAAGAGGTTAAGTGACTTATTTAATGTCACAGGAGTCATGCAACTAAAATGCTATCTAGGCCCCATAACTGTGTCATTGTCACCTCAGTGGCCACAAAGCATCAGAAATGATGTTCATCAGAAGCAGCAAGCAGAGCAGAACTGGTCCCCTGATTTCTTGACCTGTATGTGTTATGCTTTGGCTTCCAATTTAGTTCTTAATTTAGATAGGAAATAACAAAGGCTTTGTTTAGAATGATCTTTGCTATAAAGATCCCTGACTTTGCACCCAGTCACTTGAAAGGCAAGAGCAATTTGTTTAGCCTGTCTAGTCACATCTGCATTCTGAAACACTGCCATGAAGCCAACAGCTGTAATCTTAAACCAAATGCCAACACTGAAACCTGATATGATGAAACAGATTAGTACCTCTTCATAAACAGATAATGCACAACATTGTTTATTCTAATGGAAGGTGGTAACATTATTGTTTACCATCTGGGTAAGAATAAGACTTTTTGTCCTCTAATACATGCTTGCTTTCCCATGGAATATTGAAATTGCCACATTGTTTAAATTAATCATGTAGATAGTGCCAGTGATTATAGTTTATGTGAATGTCAGCTTCAATATCAGTGATACTTGGCAACGAAGTCAACATCTGAGAGTTTGTTTGAAGGAAGAAAGTAGTTCAACTCAGGAAAATAAGGCAGGATAATTTAATGTGCATGTCACTATTTACATCAAAGATTAATGTAATACAATAAGAGATGAATAAAAGCTAGAGGAAAATAATTAATCGAAGAGTTATGAGATCGCCTTTCAAAACCCTCATTATCAGTTTTTCCAGAGAAATAAATCTATGATAGAGGAAACACTAATGAAAATATTACATGACTCTTGTCTTAGTATGTCTAGGATATATCATGAAGCCAGAAAATGTGAAAATTAACCTAGAATTCATTGCAGGGAGAAGATACCACTCAGGCTACTCAGCAGGATGAAAAAAATGATCTGTATGACAATAAACCAGAAAGAACGAAGTTCATATGGAAAGATTAATGATAGGATTACCTTGAAAAATCTATTTGTATGTTTTGTACAAATTAATATTTACAGCTTCATAAATGGTTTTACTTGCTCAGAATATATAAATTGCAAATTGTACTTTTTTTTTGTCCTATTACCATAATCAAATCCCATACTAATCACATGCTCCATTGAATCCACATAATATTAAACTTTCTGTGAAGGAATGCACATCAAAAATAAATCTGAAATCTGAAATCTGAAATCTGAAATTCTAAGATCAAGTAATACAAAATTATGTTCTGTTTTGTGAGCGAGTGATTTAGGTTATTATCATATTTAAAAGTTTATCATGTGTTTTTAAGATGTCTATTTCAGAAAACCAGAATATAAAACTGAAAAATTAGAAGAAAAATGGAAAATTGGACATCGGAAAACTTATAGTAAACTCAGAAATATATTGCCAAATTGAAAATTATGACAAAAAGGTTTTATGCATTTTTAGCAAGATTATGCTACTAAATCCATGTAGGATAATTTTATTCTTAGTGAAAATAAGCTATTCACTACTGCAATCACTGGCTTACTGTAGCAGGGTTGGTGAAATAGCATGTAGCTACACCATGGAATCATATGAATGATACCAAATACAGGAATAAGAACTGACAAAGGATTTCCTTCTTTCTTCTTTCCTTTCTTTTCTCTCTTACTGCCACCCTCTATCCTTTACTTTTTCCTTTCTTTATTTCTTCCTTTCCTTCTTTCTTTTTAAATCTCTACTCTGGGGTACAATCTATATTGCTTTACATAGCATACATTTGTACAAACAGCTTTGGGCATGTTTGAATTATTAGCAATCCAATTTCAATTTATTTCAGTGGTGCTTTATCACTTTCTCATCGTCCAGGAATATGCCATAATGAACCACTCCTCTACCAAATTCTAAGCAACAAGAAGCACAAACATAAACAATTATCTCTAATGCAGCCTGTGAGTACTCCAAAGAAGCTGTATGCAACATGCTATGAGACCATGAGATTACAGGAAGGGACATGATTGATTCTATTTGGGCATATGGGGAGACTTCCTAAAAGAGACAATATTTTATCTTGCGTGGAATAGTAAAGAATTTTTCAGACAGACAAAATGAGGATAAAGGCTATTTCATGCAGAAGGGGTGTGTGTGTTGGTGGGAGGGGGGATTTGGTTAATCCAGCCAACAACAGATTAGATGATTCAGTAAATATTTCATGAAAACGTATTTTAAAACACGTATGTCTACAGTCAGGGTCTAATCCTACTTGATCCCTGCTAGAGTTAAGTGAGACATATAAAAGCTTATGTTGAAAACATGCTCAAAGGATGTCATACTTAGCCTAAAGAGGCAAGGTAGTGTTATTGGCCACTTCATAATGTTGTTCATTCAAATAGTGCTGTTAATTCCAGGGTGTCCTGGGTTGCCCTCAAGCTGATCAAGGAAAACTTTAAAAATGTTAGTGGTTCACAATGGCAAGATATTGGGGAATATTATAAAAATTGGCATTAATAAATGTATGTACTCTAATTTGTGAGACTTCTTATATATCTAAAACTGCTTGCTCATGGTTATGACATCAAATGGTGTGTGCAGGGCACTAGTTGAGGTGTTCAATACTTCTTTGCACGTTCAGTAATATTGCTAACTCTTAACCATTTATGGTGTTTCCTTTTAAAAGCAGGAAAAGGATATTCTTTATATTTACATCAGATTTTTTCTTTTTTTCTCACACTATTGAAATCATCATTCCAATATGACTCCCAGGCTGTATGTTCTTAAGTTTATTTTTTGTATAAATGAATCTTTCATATTCTGCTGACTGCCTAACATACTTTTCTGGAAATACAGACTGGAATTATATTCACAAATCAGGTGTATAGATACATTAAATTTTTAAAAAATGCTTATTTTTATATTTTATTCATACCATTGATCTGAAATTTAAAAATGCAAACTCAGGGGCAAGGTGATCCAAAATCATCTTAATGCAGTGAGATTCAACTGCATTAAAACTGTAGAATTTTACAGCTTAAAGTCATCTGATAAATGATTTACTTCAGTATCCTCATAATCAATATGAGAGACATCGGTCAAATGAGGTGATGACTTACTCTTGATTTCTGTTATTTCACAAATTATGGAATTAGAATATCAGTTTTTGGATTCCCAGCCCTGCGTTCCTTCTCCTCCTCTATTGCGATTACCCATATACTAATGTATTTTCTTTAAATATAACCATAATATTAAAGTTTTAAGGAACCCTTAAAGATTATTTAGTATCCCTCTTCTTTGAGTAAATAGAACTATTGTATTCTGCAAAGACTGAAACCTATTAATTTCTGAAGATAATGACATATGGTAAATGACATAGAGTATTATTTAAATGTCATCCCCAAACTATTGTCTTTCCCTTTAAATAAATGAAAGTGAGTTTCATTCTTAAATAGAATATTCTTATATCCTGGCACAAACATTACTTTGATACTATAGCAAATTTCAATACAAATGGGATACAATTTGTCAGCAACATATCTATTCTTAAAAAAAAGAAACTTCACCACTATTTTTGGAAGAACAGTGTCATTAAAATATGCTTACAAGTTGTCTCAATTGCTAAGCATTCATTTAATGCAAATGATTCATTATGTGGTGGAAGTGTCCCTGCCTCTGACCACCCTGTGATTTTTGCTGTGAAAAATCAGCCTATCTATATCTCTCCAAAAAGTAAGAAGCCATCACAAAGACACAATGCCATCAGTTCCCTGCAGTTTGTAAGTCAACTCACAAAAAGAACCAGGAACATTTTTGTCTATAAAGTCAGACATTAACCAAATGACTCCAAAGTCTACTTGAGTTGGATTTGGTGGGTTATGCATAGGTGGTGCTATGTGACTTTAAAAGCATCCACTAAGGCCTGGACTTCATGTGGAACACTATGTAATGAGCTCATTTCTACTAATGGGCTGTGATCTCTACCATTGCACTGTTTTAGATCACCTTCTCCTACATCTTTGAGGAAGGGCTTTGGAGACAAAGTGTCTGGATTCCATATCCTGCTCTGGGGCAGACTAGGTATGCAGCTCCATTCTAATTCTCAGATTCTTTATTTGTAAAATGGGAATAAGAACACCTAGCTCATAAAGTTTTAAGGAAGGTCAAATAAAATAATACTTTTAAAACATCTGAGCACATTACCTTGGATATATAGGAATATGTATATCCGATATGTATATAATATCCCTGTGGAATTGCAAATGTTTACATACTAAATACAGACAGTGCCCAATTTATGATATTTTGACATAAGATTTTTCAGATTTATGATGGTGGAAAATTAACACACATCCAGTAAAAATTGCATGTTGTATTTTCAATTTTGATATTTTCTTGGCTAGTGTTATGTGATAAGATACTCTCTTGCAATGCTGGGTAGCAGCAATGAGCCACAGCTCCTAGACAGACATACAATCAGGAGGATAAACAACCAATACTCTACACTGTACCATGTCACCACATGTTTTTGCCCAACTCTAGGATAACATAAGTGTTCTGAGCCTGTGTAAGGTAGAGTGAGCCAAGCTACCACGTTCTGGAATTTAGGTGTATAAAAATACACCTTTCAACTTTTGATATTTTCAATTTACAATGGAGATATTGGGACATAACCCCAGTATGAGTCAAAGAGTAGCTGCATTGTAATGCACTTTGGTTAAAGTAAAACCATAAGCACATGTTTAAACATTATTAAGTGAAATAACTTTAGGAGAAATCATTGTTTGATAAACATGCTTTTGTGAAGGCAAGATGCATGGCTCTTCACAATCTCTATTGAAAGAAAATAGAGAAAGTTGAGAAGTATTTATAAATCAATTACCATAAAGGTATAAGATATAAAAAGGATTAGCCATGTACTGATTTAACAAATCTATACATATTCTTTATTCTGCCATTATAAAATTGATTTGGGGGAAAATGTGTTACAAATGGAGGAAACTCTCCTGTAATATTATTTTTATTTGCAGAGTATTATTTTTATTTCCTGTGACTATAATCCTTAACCTAAAGACTATAATTCCAACAAGGAACTTGTGCATGCTTTTTTATAGAAAATATTGCCTATTGGAGTATTTATTACAGTAAACTGGATTTACTTACCAAATCATAAAGTACAAAATAGCCCTTTGATGTTTAGCTTAATATCTATGTCTGACCTTGCTAAATGTCTACTAATGCATCTACTATATATGTGACATGGATTTATTTGTTCATAAGAAAGTGTTTTAATTTTAAATTTCTCCTTTCAAGGCTATTTGCAAAAATTTATGACTCTAATATATTTACTTGCAAACAAAACACAGAGATCATTTCTTCTTCAATTATGAGTACAAACTAATGTTGACTATGACTAGTAAGGTTGATATTTTTGTTATTTTTGTTACTTATTCTCACTTTCACCATTTGACATGTACTCTAGGACTGACAGAAAAACAAAAGTAGAATCATTTTGCCTTCTTTTAGGGAAAAATAAAATTTAAAACACCAGAGTTCATAACTGAGTTAACTGTCCTGCTGGGACCTGGGCTTTTGTCTTAAACTTTGTCCCCACCTTCCTTAACAATTACTTACAAATCCTAAGGTCTCCTCTTGATTTTGGGGCTATGTCTTCTCTTTCTATTTCCCTTACTAGATACTGGTATCCTGACCAGAAACTCAAGCTTATGGCTGGTGCCTAATACCTGCTGAGAGTTCTCCCTGGGTTCCAGTGTTTGTTAGTTTGTCCTAGTCTCTTAATAAGTTCTTCTCCAAGGTTCTCTGGAGACTTTCTTGTCAAAGAAGTGATAACCAAACATTGACTTTTGTTTTGTGGTGCCTTGAGTATATTTCACACTGAACAAAAGTGCATGTAAAACCTTGCACTTTGAATAATGAACCTGGTGTTTCTTTTTCCTTTGAGCATAAGGATCATCCTGGCTAACGGCAACAAGACAAAGCCATCTGTTGAGTAACTGGTTAGCCTTGGGAACAAAAAGGTAAAACAAGGGGGCTATAGGCCCCATACAAGTCCGAAACCCAGCAGGGATGTCATTAAATCTTAAAGCTCCAAAATAATCTCCTTTGACTCCATGTCTCACATCTAGGCTGCACTGATGCAAGGGGTGGGCTCCCAAGGCCTTGTGCATTCCCACCCCATGGCTCTGCAGGGTACAGCCTCCATGGCTGCTTTCACAGCCAGGCATTGAGTGCCTGTGGCTTTTCTAAGTGCACAGTGCAAGCTGGATCTGTCATTCTGGAGTCTGGAGGATGGTGACCCTCTTCTCAGAGCTCTACTAGGCAATGCCCCAGTGAAGACTCTCCATGGGGGCTCCAAATCCACATTTCTCCTCCAGACTGCCCTAGTATAGGTTCTCCATGAGGGCTCTGTCCCTGCAGCACATTTCTGCTTAGACATTCAGGCATTTCCACACATTCTCTGAAATCTAGGCAGAGGCTCTCAAGCCTCAACTATTGCCCTCTGTGCACATGCAGGCTTACCACCATGTGGAAGCCACCAAAGCCTGTGGCTTATACCCTCTAAAGCAGCAGCCTAAGACATATCTGGGGCCCTTTTAACTATGTCTGGACCTTGAGTAGCTGGGACACAAAGACCAGTGTCTGGAGGTTGTACAGAGCCGCAGGGCCCTGGGCCTGGCCTGCAAAACAATTCTTCCCTCCTAGGCCTCTGGACCTGTGATGGAAGGAGTTTCCATGAAGGTCTCTGAAATGCCCTCAAGTCATTTTCCCCATTATCTTGGTTATTAACATTAACTCCTCTTATGCAAATTTCTGCAACCAGCTTGAATTCATCTACAGAAAATGCGCTTTTATTTTCTACCACATGGTTGGGCTGCAAATTTTCCAGAATTTTGTGCTCTATTTCCCTTTTAAATACAAATTCCAGTTTCAGCTCATCTCTTTGAGCATTCATGAGTGTACACAGTTAGAAGCAACCAGGCCATGTCTTCAATGCTTTGCTGCTTAGAAATTTCTTCCAATAGAAACCCTAAATCATCTCTCTCAGGTTTAAAGTTCTACAAATTTTTAGAGTAGGGACACAATGCCTCCAGTCTCTTTGCTAAAGCATAGCAAGAGTCACCTTTACTCCAGTTCCCAGTAAGTTCCTCATCTCCATCTGAGACCACCTCATCCTGTATTTGATTGTCCATATTACTATCAGCATTTTGGTTACAACCATTCAACAAATCTCTAGGAAGTAACTTTCTCTCATCTCCCTGTCTTCTTCTGAGCCTGCCAAACTGTTCCACCCTCTGCCCAGTGCCCAGTTCCAAAGCTGCTTCCACATTTTCAGGTATCTTTATAGCAATGCCCCACATCCCTCCCTGGTACCAATATTCTATATTAACCCATTCTAAAAGAGCTATAAAGAAATACCTAAAACTGGTTAATTTATAAAGAAAATAGATTTAATCAACTCATTGTTCTGTACAGGCTGTTTGCTGAAGAGAAATTCTGGTTTCTTTGAGTCACTTTGGTTGAGAAAGAGGGGCAAGACATAGAGTGGCAGGAGAAAGTCAGAGAGACTTTGATTGTGATGCCTTCCGATCTCCTTTAAAATACTCAGCATGCCAAAGCACCATACTTTGGAGTATCATTTTCTGAGCCTTAACAGTTCCATGCTAAAATACTGTTTCTGTAAAACATTGCTTTTTGGAAATGGTAAGCTATTTAGATAAATTCTCCTCTCTCTCTCTCTCTCTCTCTCTCACATACACACAACTCAAAATCTTGAATATAAAAAAACTTAAACCATGTTAAAAGTGTCAGAGAGCAAATAAAACTATAGGAAAATTCCAAGTCAAAGTTTTATCCTAAAGTGAAAATCAGGGAGCTTAGCAGAACAAAGAACAATCAACGTCATTTTCTCTCTCATCCCCAAAAGGCTTTGAGTTTTCTTCAGTTTGGGTGATCAAGATTATCTGATTGAGTAGAAATGAGGGAAAGAGAGAAAGAGATGTTCAAAACTCAGAACTCAGAGCTTGCCCAGAAAGGGAAATCTGGGTCCTAAAAGGGCTAAATCCTTAGTGTTCAGGAAAACAAGAACTTATCTCATCCTCAGGGAATGAAGAAGAAAACCATGTGGGTGTTGAACAGAGTAGGAGAAAAAGGGAAAGGAAAAACATCAAGAAAACATGATCATGAATCAGCCTTACTGTTGATACAGGAGCTAGAAAGAAATTATTTAGGCAAATAGTGAGGGTAAGAGAGTACTCAGTAAGGTGTCCCTTTTAACAAAAAAACAGCCCCCAAATCATTTCTTTTCTAACAAAGAGAAGCCTGTAAAATCAAGCTGGAGACATAAATAAGCAAGCTGGAATCTTGCATAGGTAAATTCCAGCAGCTGTGCCAATAGGAAAAGGCTACCTGGGGGCCAGGCATGCTCAACATGGAGGTTCCCTGTTCCCTTTTGTTTGTCACAAAAAGGCAGGCAACATGGTGCTGGCCAAACAGAGACCCTATCTGCATAATAAAAGATTAGGGTAAGATGGTCAGCTTCTTTGCATGTTATGCAAACAGCACATCTGGTCCAACCAGTCTCTTGGGCCCTATGTAAATCATACACCACCTCCTCAAGCTCGTCTATTAAACCCCCCACCCACTGCCACGCACCTCACCACAAAACCAGAAGACCCACTCAGGAGCCTCTCTTTTTTTGCAAGAGAGAGAGCTATTCTCTTTCTTTTGCATTTTAAACCTCTGCTCTTAAACTCACTTCTTGTGTGTCTATGTCCTCGATGTCCTTGGCATGAGACAACGAACTTCAGGTATTTACCCCAGACAACAATACCACTTCACTGTAAATGTGTTAAGACAAAAAAGCATTATAAGAGATAAAGTCAGCTAATAAAGATTTTATTAGGAAAATAAATAAACAAATACACACACTAACATATATCTATACAGATACACCTATCATAATGCCTATATAGATATATTTGCTTTTATATATATACACACTCGCATGTTTATATACTAGCACATACATATACACACTACCATATGTACAGAAAAGTAGAGAAAAGATTCAAATAAGCTCAATTATAAATGAAACTGGAGACATTACAACGGACACCATAGAAATACAAAAGATTATTTGAGACTACTATGAATATATCTATTGACACAAACTAGAAAATCTAGAGGAAATGGATAAGTTTCTGGAAACATGCAACCCTCCCAGCTTGAATCAGAAAGGAATAGAAATCCTGAACATACTAATAACAAGCAGTGATATTGAATCAGTAATAAAAAAGAAAATATCAACACAAAAAGCCCAGGGTCAGTGGAGTCACAGCTGAATTCTACCTGACAGTCAATGAAGAATTGGTACCATTCCTACTAAAAGTTTTTCAAAAGATTGACAAACAGGGAATCTTTCCTAATTCATTCTTTGAAGCCACTATTACCCTGATACCAAACCTGAAAAGGACACAAAGGGGTGAAAAAAAAGAAATTTATAGACCAATATCCCTGATGAACATAGATGCAAAATTCCTCAACAAAATACTAACAAACTGAATCAAACAACACATGAAAAGAGTAATTTACCATTATCAAATGGGTTTTATCCCAGTGATGCAGGGATGGTTTAATGTACACAAGTAAATAAATGTGAAACATCACAGAAACAGAATTAAATACTAAAACCATATGATCATCTCAATAGACGCAGAAAAAGCACCCTGTTAAACTTCAGCATCCCTTTATGACAACAATCCTAAACAAACTAGGGATACAAGGAACATGCCTCAAAATAATAAAAACCATATATGACAAATTCACCGCCAGCATCATACTGAATAAGGAGAAATTAAAAGCATTCCCTGTGAGAACTGGAACAAAACAAGAATGCCCACTTTCACCACTTCTATTCAACGTAGCATTGGGACTCCTAGCAAGGGTAATTAGGTAAGAAAAAAATAAAATGAAACCAAGTTGGACGAGGAAGTCAAACTTTATCTCTGTTCACTGAAGATATGATTGTCCACCTTAAAAACCCTAAAGACTCCTCCAAAAGACTCCTAGATTTGATAAATGAATTTAGTAACGTCTCAGGTTAAAAAAAATGTACACAAATCAACAGCATTGTTATACACCAACAATGATCAAGCTGAGAATCAAATCAAGGACTCAATCCCTTTCACAACAGCTGCAAAAAAATACCTAGGAATATGCTTAACCAAGTAGGTGAAAGATCTCTACAAGGACAACTATGAAACTCTGTTGAAAAAAACTATAGATGATACAAACAAATGGAAATTCATCCCATGATCATGGATTGGAAGAATCAATACCTCACAAAAGATCATACTTCCCAAAGCAATCTACAGATTCAATGCAATTCATACCAACATACCAACAACATTTTTCACAGGATTAGAAGAAACAATCCTAAAATTCATATGGAACCAAAAAGAAGTCCCAATCGCCAAAGCAAATCTAAGCAAATAAGATAAATCTGGAGGCATCATGCTACCAGACTTCAAATTATACTGCCACACAATAGTTACCAAAACATGGAATTGGTACAAAAGTAGACACATAGGACAGAATGGAAAGCCCCAAAATTAAATATTTACAATCAACTGACCTTTGGGAAATCATATAAAATCATAAACTGGGGAGAGGACACTGTATTCAATAAAGGATGTTGGTAAAACTGGATAGTCACATGTTGAAGAGTGAAATTAGATTTGTGTCTCATACCATATACAAAATCAACTCAAGATAGATCAAAGACTTAAATCTAAAACCTAAAACCATACAAATTCTAGAAGAAACCCTAGGAAAAACCCTATGGACATTGGTTTAGGTATAGAATTTATGACTTAAGACTCTAAAAACAAAACCTACAAAATTAAAATAATTAAACTGAAAAGCTTCCATGCTGCAAAAGAAATAAATCAACAGAGCAAACAGACAACCCACAAAATGGGAGAAAATATTTGCAAAGTATGTCTTCAATGAGGGATTAATATCTAGAATATACAAGGAACTCAAAATTAGCATAAAAAAACAAAAAATTCCATCAAAAATTAGACAAGTGACATAAGTAAACATTCCTCAAAAGAATATTTACAAACACAAATGGTCAACAAACATATAAAAATGCTGAACATCACTAATCATCAGAGAAATGTAAAGTAAAATCACAGTGAAATATATTATCCCAGTCAGAGTGGCCATTATTAAAAAGTCAAAAAACAACAGATGTTGGCATGGATGTGGTGAAAAGGAAATACTTTTACACTGCTGGTGGAATGTAAATTAGTATAACCTCTATGGAAAACAGTATGGAGATTTCTTAAAGGACTAAAGTACATCTACTATCAGATCCAGTAATCCAGTAATCCCATTTCTGGGTATCTACCCAAAAGAAAATAAGTCATTATATGGAAAAGACACCTGTATGCATATGTTTTTCACAGAACAATTCACCAATTCACAGTTGCAAAGATATGGAGCCAGTGTAAGTTTCCATTAGCCAGTGAGTGGATAAAGAAAATGTGATATGTGTATGTGTGTGTGTGTGTGTGTGTGTGTGTGTATATACACATATGTGTATATATACACCATGGTATACAACTCAGCCATAAAAAAAGAATGAAATAATGTCTTTTGTAGCAACTTGGTTGGAGCTAGAGGTAATTATTCTAAGTGAAGTAACTCAAGAACAGAACACCTAATACTGTATGTCCTCAATTATAAGTAGGAGCTAATCTATAGCTATATGAAGGCATACAGAGTGGTAAAATGGACTTTAGAGACCCAGAAAGGGGTGGGCAGGAGGTAGGGAGGTAATGAAAAACTTCATACTGGGTATATGAACACTGCTTAGGTGATGTGCGCACTAAAACCTCAGACTCCACCAATTTTGTTATAATCTATAAGGATTAAGAAATCTTGACTAGTGATATGGAAAGTGAGGCAGGATTAGGAGGTCAATGAAGTCAAACAGTCTTCAGGGCTAGAGTCACCTTGTTACTGAGACAGTGTAGGGGTTGTTCGTTTCTATTTTCATTTGGAGCCAGACAGTTAATACCTAGAGACTGAACTGTGAGTCTCCTATAGGCAGGAAACTATGGCCAGAGATTTGTGTTTTGGAATTAGACCATTTTACTTTCACTTTCTACGCAAGGACAACACTATATGTTAAATGACTTAGTCATTTAAGATTGAATGAGTACTACTATTCTTGTGATTAAGATTTCATTGCTGAAGTAAAAGAAAGATGATCCCAATGCTGAAAAGATGTAGAGTCTACTGTGGGAAACAAAAATCAGTTCCCAATAGAAGGACATTGGAAAACACCTTCTCAATGAAAGGTATTGAAAATGGCACCTTTAATTTAGGTTACAGAATCTATCCTACCAGGATTACAGTAGGTAGAAGTGTTATAATGTTTATCATATACTTCAAATAACACACACACACACACACACACACACATTTTATGTGTGTGTTATTTAAACATTTAACTCAAGCACTAACTAGGATTCAAATATTACACTAAAGGACACAGTCTAGACAAAGTCAGCTGGTGCTCAAATAGGAAGTCCAAACTCAAGAGGCAGTTCCTGAAGAGCTTCTGCTCTTTGTAGCTCAGTCAACAAAGGAGACTTTGCCAATCAACATACTAAATACCAGAAATTTGAACTTTATTGGTTAAATAGGCATATTGACTAGAATAATAATTTTTGTTAATGAACTCTTATAGGTAAATGAAAAGTAGTTAAGGTTTATGGACTGGCTCAAACTATAGGAGATATTGCTCACCCAATGCACAGAGATTTTAAGAATCAAATGAGGTTGGTAGACTTTGCACTTTTGGATGAAATCCAAGGCTTTATTAAACTGAAAACTTCCACGCAGCCATGTGTCCCACTACTTGTTTAGGATAATGGTTCTTAAACCTGAGTGCACAGTAGAAGCACTTACTTTTAAAAAATGCAAATATGTGCAAGTCACAACTCATAACAAAGCAGAATCCTTAGGAGAGGAGTCCAGGAATTAGTGGTTTTTAAAGCTTCCTAGGTGATTTCAATATGCAATCAAGGTTGGAAACCACTGGTCTGAGAGGATATATAATGCTATTATAAATGCTGGAGATTCCAGCCTGCAATGGTTTTTATCAGCACAGAATGACCCTTTTATATAAAGAGGTAGTTAAAGTGCCTAAACAGACAGAAAGCTGAACTTCGTGGAGTCCACAGAACAGGTTGCATGAACTATTTTGTGCCTGTTTGATGATCGGTGTTTGAGTAATCTATATCTGCATATGTGGCAGTATTAATTCTAAGACTTGGTTTAACCTGACAGAAAAGTTTATGAGAATACCTTTATCCATCTCCAACTTAAGGACAGCATGGTCTATCAAAAATAAACTAAGGATTGTGCAAGACCAAATTGGCCTAAGTCAGATTAGGGGTGCTGGTGGTATAATCTGTTATCTACCCAACCATGAGCTCTTTGGTGTAAGATAGTCCCCATTTTTGGCTGTTATAGTCTGGACAATGTTTTAGATTGAGGTAAATTCAGTAAATTCTGTTTTGAAACTCAATCTTTTTAGGGTAGCATTCTCTTAATTTAGGAATTTTTTGTCTTCTCTTTCCTTCTATTTGCCCTGGAGGTGATCTATGTTGTATCAATGATTTACAAATAACCTGGCACTTGGAAAAGAGAGATTGAGAGATTGAGAGAATTTATTGTGTATAACAACATTTGAACCAACAAGAGCCCATGCTGACTTCATCTGAGATGTATAAACTTAATTGATCTTATTGGTTAATTTCTATCCACTGCCCCTATGGTTCAAATGTCCATGTCCCGCTGCTCTGTGGTGCCTAGTTTATTGCATATCAATATGAGTCTTCATTTTCCTGTCATTATGAGGACTCCCAAGTCTCTAGCCCACTTAGCCACTCTATGTCCTTCTGAAGGGTATAGGCTACCTTCAAAATTTATTAGTGATACACATTGAGGGATATTGACTCACAACTTGCTTACTCTAAAATTAAGGTGCTAAAGTGCCCTTGTGACCTCTCTAGGAGGCTTTTATTAACCCTTTTTTTATATTTGGGTTTCACTAAGCCTGTCTAATTTCTATCACACAAAAAATCCTGAGGACATAGCCCTAGAAAATTTAATCCACAATTTAACTTCCTTGATTATATCTTCCAAATATTTTGGCTTCTCTAATATATGGGTTCTTTCTCTGGCCAGGGACAGGAAACTGTTAT
This sequence comes from Cacajao melanocephalus, assembly GCA_963573385.1. Lineage (NCBI taxonomy): Eukaryota > Metazoa > Chordata > Mammalia > Primates > Pitheciidae > Cacajao > Cacajao melanocephalus. The sequence goes on along the minus strand of CAUYLG010064955.1, from coordinate 28,623 downwards.
TACATCATTACACAATTTTTTTAGTTAACTGAATATGGCATACATTCTAGGTCTGCTTGCTTCAAAGAAACTTTATTGGAATGCTAGACTTTTACAATTCCTGTGTGTTCAATGAGTTTTTAAAAACTCTACTCAGAAACTCTCTTGACTTCTTTATTCTCAGCTGAGCTATCCCTCCCCTGATTAAAGGAATACCAGTAAGCCACTGGGTACAGTGCCCAATATTGTCAGAAATTATAAGAGAAAGAAATGCTTTGGTTATTATCAAAATACTGCTTACTACCACCCTGTAACAATGACTTGTTTTTGAATGGATGGACTTGGGATAACATTTCTCAAGGTATCTGTATTAGCTTATGTTTAATATGATTTTTTTTCTGTGAGAAAACTTGAGATCTGATGTGTTAAGTGACTTGCCTGAGATCATAGTGCTAATTAATAGCAACTTTGGGTGCATAAAAGTGCGTGATTTTTTGTTGCTGGAAGCTCTAGAACTTGGATGAGAGAAATGAAAACTGGCTTCTAGCTAGCTAGCTCGATATGAATAATTCATAAACGCTGCTGTGCTTTGTAATCAACCACAAGTTTTTGCAAAATACACATGACTCTCCTACAGTAAGTTTGCAGATTCAGCAGGCCTGGGGTAGGTTTTATCTCTCTGTATTTAAGAATAATGTTCACACATAATTTCTATGTTTTAAAAAAATAAATAAAGCTCAAGAGTATGGATAATGCACAATTTGTCTCAAATATTACCATCCTTGGACTTCTTTTCATTATTCTTGCCTGGTTTCCCAATGACCAAATAGAAAGCTGCTAAGAGAGGCATTAATTTTGATGTCTGTACAGCATGGTGGTGTGGTTTTAACACTTTTATGTGCTTCAGGATCATCCAGGACACTTTTTATAAATGTAATTATTAGGTGCCACTCCTAAGTTGCCTGAACTGCTTTATAGACATTTGAAAATAAATAATTAATAAATGATTATATACTAGAATTTGATCTGCACCTTGCTTTTATTTTATCTTGAAAGTGAGCCTTTGGGGCACTACCAACTCATTCACCTCAAACCTTTTGCCTGCACTTGTTTATTTACCAAAAAGAATTTAATAGATGAACCCAGTTTGACTGGGTCATAGGGCTTGTTAATCTAAGTATTTGCTTCCAGTAGTTGAACCGTTTTTTCTGCAAAACATGTGCCTTCTGACCCTGCCTTTCAAACATAGCCTGGCAGTTAGGAAATGAGTATATTTGTCTGTTGGAGGATTTGACAGGATGCTCTGTAAAAAAAAAAAAAAAAAAAAAAAAAAAATTCCCAAAATATTTCTGATACTGAAAACATCTTTTTCCAAACCTACTAAATGAGCTGTGATGTCTGCTCAGTGGAGTGTTTGAAATCAGTCAATTCGCTGATTGATAAATACCTGCCAAGCACAATCTGCCACTAATTCTCAAAAACATAGACGGCAGAAAGTTTGGTCCTAAAAGGTCTGTTGACTAACAGGATTTGTTTATAGTTTAATTATTTTACAGATAAGACAAGGGACAGATGCATGATACCAGGTCCAGAAGCAGATTGTACCTAGGTATTGGCACAAACCATCACTTCTTGGCTCTTTGTATGAATACCCAGAAATATACAGACACGAGTCTAAAAGCCAATGTGGTAAACTCCATTGCTTGTATCACTAGACAAAGCACGTGAGAACCATTAGGAAAAATGCCTCTGTCAGGATAATCATCAGTGCAGCCTCCTTGTCAAGAGACTGACATCCAACGGGAGGAAAATCTGAGATGAGAGAGAAAAACATTAAGAGGGCTAAAGCAGAGAAAGAGCTAAAAAATGAAATTCCAAAATTAAAGGTAATCCTGGCAAGACACTAACGAAATCTCATTTTAGTCAAAAATAGCCTACCTCCTGATTTCTATTGCTATCTGTTCCACATCCAGAGAGGCCTAAAAATAGTGGAGAAGTTGGAAAACATAAAGGAAGTAATACCTGAAGAACACTGAAAAGAAACAAAACAAATTTTGAAAAATACTTTCTTACGGAAGAAAATAGCTTCCACTTTCTGATTGGCTTTATTGACTGACATGCAGGCATCAACACTGTATATTTTACATGTTACCCTAACTCCACTCTAAAAACATCAAGTGCAGGTATGATGTGATATTTATTGTGGTATTTCCAGCCTGAAGCATAATATTTAGCAATGGCAGGTGTTTAATATGTGTTCTTGAATGAATGAACATATCGAAAATATCTCAGTTCAAGTGGAAGGTAAAATGAAGCAGAAGATAAGAAATAAATTATTTTGATATAATGTATAATATATGTATTTCCAAATTCGTGTCCTTTCCTTTCCTTATTTTTTGTTTTCTTCCTTCCTCTCTCCTTTATTTTCATCTCTTCCCTTGCAATCCCTTCTCCCTCCCATCTTCCCTCTATCCCTCCATCATCTCTTTTCTTTCCTTACTTTCTTCCTTCCTTCCTTCCTTCTTGCCTTCTTTCATTCTTCCTTCTTTCCTCTTTCTCTCTCCCTCCCTTTCTCCCTTCTGCTGAAATTGAAGGGACTAAAGCTGAGAGCCTAGGTGACTTTTCAAAGCTTCTACATTAAAGGTATGGTGTAATTGGTATGAGGACCATTCCTTTTGTCACCCAAGCCATTTCTCTTTTTGCCACATCATACATACTAGCTCTAGATTTATGTACAATCAATGAGAGAAAAACTGTCACCATGAAATAAATGAATCTTCTCATTCCTCTCTATGCATTGTTCTAAAATTATTACATCTAAAGAAATTAATGACACTTTACACTCCACTGTATCTCATGCATAGGAAATGTTTGACTGTAATGGAAATTAGAAGAACATAAATTAGTGATAGGAAACAGAATTTGTTAATAAGTTTGGGTCAAAAAGGGCAATTCACGTGGAATACCAACACAACAAATGTTTTCTAAAATTGACAACTCTGAATTAATTACTATCTTGTATTTTACCACACTTTCAGCTATATCTTTATAACACCAAGATTAAAAAGAAAATATGAAAAATCTGTCAATTCATATTTATTTGAGTATACAATTCCATAGATATGCAAGTCAGTTTTCTGGCTAAACCAATCTGTAATTTTGGTAAAATGTGAATGTATCCACAAAAATAATTTCACTTTTTTATTGTCAGGTGAGTATTTTGGGAGGCACAAGACTTGAGCACCTTAAGAGCACAGCCTCTTTTGTATCCTGAAAAGAAGTTTCTCAGCCACCGTCCTATCCGCTAATATAAAAACTAATAATACATACTCTTAAAGCATTTCACAAAGTTTTTTGAGGTCAAACTAAATGGCATTCAATGCACAGAGGAAGTTTTCCAAGAACCAGTGCAAAATACGTATTCATTTTTTTAAGTTCAGTGAAATGGTGATATTTGCTGAGGAAATAAGATGCACTAAGAGCAACCGACCAACTTTATTTTCCCTCATCTCTAGTCTTACTTTTCCACAAAATTAATGAGCCCTGATTCTGCCCAGCAATAGTGAATAATCTCATCTAAATTCCTATTCAAATTTTGCTATGCTGTTGGTTTTTTCTTTTACATTTATACTTTCAACTTAAATTTACATTCTCATATATATCTGGCTTAATAGAAACTGTGCTTTAGGGAACCTATTTTAATTTATTCATATTTTTACCTTGTAGCAATGATTTTTACTTGATGCTATTTAATTTAAATAATTGGAAATGAATTGGCTGTAGGCAGGGTGGATTATTTGGAGGCCACTAAATTGCAAATCAGTTATGTCCTTGGTGAATGATAGTTAAGAGAGACATAAACAAGAAACATCACACTGATTTTTTTTTTTTAATTCTGATCCAGAATTATCTGTTAGTTTTTTGTTGGTATTGCTAAAAATGAAAAATGAGGTGAATATTTTCTAAATACTGTAACTTTGGATGGACTGTTTAGAACAAAAGATATCTAATAAAAAAGTCTGTCCAATGTCCCTCAACCTTCTCCCCCATGTTGCAGGAAGTGCTGAAGCTGCAACAACAGAAACAACAAAAGCAACAGTTAAACAGATAATAAAGAAAAGCAGGTAGTTGAAGAAAATTTACTATCATAATCTGCCTTAGAAATTGTTCCTATGATTGCATAATTCAAGAAGGCAGTAAAGTTGAGTCTGGAGTCTTGAAAAAGATAAAACCCCCCAGTTAATTGTGCATCAAGTTAATCTTGAGCTAGATGTTGGTAAGGGGATGGAGGAAACCAATTTATAAGGTTTTGCTGGGTTTTGTGGGGTTCAATGTAAAGGTTTCCTTTAGAGAACAAAGCAAAGTTGAGTCTGGTGTCTGGAAAAGATAAAACTCCCCAATTAATTGTGTACCAAAGTAATTTTGAATTCGATGTTCATAAGGGGATGGAGGAAACCAATTTATAAGGTTTTGCTGGGTTGTGTGGGACTCAACATAAAGTTTTCCTTGGGGGAGATAATGTGCCATAACTCCCTTTGTCTGATTGGGTTTGGGAAATTGTCTCTGGACCATTCATACAGATTTCTATTAACTAAACATATCTAGGGCTTATGCTTATTGATATGCTTTATTCAAGACTTTCTTAATAAATATACAGAGTTACTATACAAGGCAAAATGATGTTTAGAATCCAGGGAAAATCCATTTCTCTTTGAATGGTACACCTATCAGATTTAAATAACTATTAAGTTAAAAATGCATTCTTCCCCAAAGTCTAGGAGCTTATAAATTTTTTGTATCTACTGTTTTATTTTTATTTAATTTTTATTGCTGTGACTTTTTTGTTTCCTATGATGTTAAGAAATAAAATTCATGTTAGTTTACTAAACTAAATCACTTTCTGCTTGTGTTGTGATCTGTTTGTTTTTGCCTTTTATCTGATCCTAAAGTTTTAAATACTAAAGACTTTGAAACAATTCATTAAAACTTTTGGTCATGGACTTAGATTGCCTTGCTGAAAATCACATTCATATCATTTACTGGAAGAGTGCTCTTGGGCTACTTTGTTAATATTTTTCTTTCATATCTCTTATTTGCTAAATTCTGGAAGTGAGGTAGCATTTTGAATTCTTATTGCTGGGCCTGTGAGAATATCATTGTATACCATGTGTCAGGCACATAGTAAGTATTCAAAAAAGAGTAGCTACTGAAATGATTATTAAGCATATACAACTTATTCCTCTATCTAAGTGACTGAATCCTTTTCATAAAATGTATACGGAGATTTAGGAGTGACCCCAGAAAGACAGTGGAATATAAAGCCTCTGATCTCATTTCCCAAGTAAAACATTGACTTTGCAACACTATACAGTCCCAGGAAGCTGTATAAAAACTGCAGGAAGCAATTAAAAACTGAAGTTTACCAGGGTAGAGTAAAGCAAAGAACATCCACATTGAAATGAGTAATCATAAGCCATTATATGTCACCTGTGATAGTCTTTTCCCCAAGCAAGCACAGCTCTGTGTGCACAGAGAAAACACACAGACCTATGTCTGCCAACTCCCCACCCCCATGCCAATGCCACCACCAGCATGACTGCTCACATAGTTGCCAGCATGGTGCCCCTGTCCCCTGAGCCACATTACATCAACCACTGTGGTGAATACTTGCACAGAGGCAGACACCTCAGCACCCACTAGCACCCTACCACAGCTGACAAGTGTGCACTCCTCCATACTTCCACTACTGCTGGTACCTGTTAACAAGGATAAAATTCACTGTTGCTACACTATGAAATGATTTGGAGTGCAGTCATTAGTAGTCTGGGAGCATCTGGGCCCCCCAGCACTACTGGGGGATTTCTAACCTCAAGAAGCCAGAGAACAAAGTTGGGGCCCAATACAAATCCCTCAGAGGTAGAACACACAGTCCAAGAGTTGGGAGCTGGGCGTTGGCCCTCTAAATTATTCCAGAAACAAAGCCTGTCAATTGAATTCACCTTCTACCACAATTAAACCCTCAAGGTCATCAAATATAATTTAAAAGAAAACTCATCCAAATGTCAGTAGCTTCAAAGATTGAAGGAATAAAAGCCCACAAAGATGAGAAATAACCAGCACAAGAACCCTAACACTCAAAAAGCCACTGCCTTCCTTTCTCTAAATGACCACACCAGCTCTCTGGAAAGGGTTCTTAACCAGACTGAGATGGCTCAAATGGCAGAAATAGAATTCAGAATATGGATAAGAACAAGATCATTGAGATTCAAGAGTATGTTGAAACCCAATCCAAAGAAGCTAAGAATAACAATGAAAAGAGGCAGGAGCTGACAGGTAAAATAACCCATATAGAAAAGAAAGTAACCGATCTAACAGTGCCGAAAAACACACTACAAGAATTTCATATTGCAATCACAAGTATTAATTTCAGAATAGACCACGCTGAGGAAAGAACCTCAGAGCTTCAAGACTGGCTTTCTAAAATAAGACAGTCAGATAAGAATAAAGAAAAAAAGAATGAAAAGAAACAAACAAAACATTGCAGAAAGGCATTATATAATACATAAATTAATTGAAAGATTTTTCATTTCATGGATTGGAAGACAATATTCTTAAAATGATTATATTGCCCAAAGTCTTCTATAGATTAAATGTAACCTCTATAAAATTTCAATAGCATTTTTTGCAAAATAAAGAAAAATCCTAAAATTCATACACTATCTCAACGGACCTTAAATAGCCAAAACAATATTAAAAAAATAAAAACAAAGTTGGAGGTCTCACACTTACGGATTCAAAACATATTGCAAAGCTACAGTAATCGAAACAGTATGGTACCCACATGAAGACCTACATATAGACAAATGAAACAGAATGGAGAGCCTAGAAATCAACCCTGATCTATAAGGTCAAATGATCTTTGAACAAGGGTGTCAAGCCTACAAAGGGGAAAAACAATAGTTTCTTCAATAAATCATGATTTAAAACAGAATATGCACATGCCAAAAGATAAAGTTGGACCCTTATTTTACATAATTCACAAAAATCAATTCAAAAGTAGGTTAAAAACTGAAATGTGAAAATTGTAAAATAAGACCTGAAATAAGATCTTTTAAAATAAAACAGGGGAAAACCTTCATGACATTGGATTTGGCAATGATTTCTTGGATATGACACCAAAAGCACAGGCAAAAGAAATGCTAAAATAGACAAATGGGAATACATTAAACTTCAATTTTGCATAGCAAAGGAAACAATCAACACTGTGAAAACGCAATCTACAGAACAGGACAAAATACTTGCAAACTATATATTTGACAAAGGATTAATATCTAGAATATATAACTCAAAAAGAAAAATAAAACCTGATTTTAAAATGATCAAAAGACTTGAATAGGCATTTCTCCAAAGAAGATATACAGATCGCCAAGAAGCACATTAAAAGATGTTTAGCATCACTAATTATTAGGAAAATACAAATAAGAACCACAATGAAAAATCTACTCATATCTGTTAGAATAGCCACTATCAAAAAGAAAAAAAACAGAAAATAACAAGTATTGACCAAGATATGGAGAAATCAGAACCTTCATATACTGTTGTGAGTAATGTAAAATGGTGTAGCTGCTATGGAAAATATTGTGAACATTCCTCAAAAAAATTAAAAATGTAAACACCTTAAGATCCAGCAATTCTGATATAGCCATATATTCAAAAGAATTGAAGACGGGATTATGAGGAGCTCTTTTCACACCCATGTTCATTGCAGCTTTATTCGCAATAGTCAAGAGGTGAAAGCAACTTAAATGTTAATCCAAAGAAAATTGGATAAAGAAAATACAGCAGGGCATTATTCAGCCTTAAAAATGAAGGACATCCTATCATACAGGTATCACATGGATAAGCATTGAGGACATTATGCTAAGTGAAATAAGTCAGTCACCAATAAAACGATTACTGCAAAATGCCATTTACATGAGGTATCTAAAATGGGCAAACTTTTACAAACATAGAGTAGTGATTGTCAGGGGCTTAAGGGAGGGTGGATAAGGGAAGTTATTGTTCAATGGCTATAAAGTTTCAGTTTTGCAAGATGAAAAGGTTCTACAGATCTGTTTCACTGTAATGTGCATATAGTTAATTCTACAGTACTGTACACTTAAAAATGGTAAATATTTTAAATTTTTTATGCCTATTTTACCACAATAAAAAGATTAAATGCTACTGTAAATGCTAACAATAGTATTTACACTTAGCCTTTTATCTTCTATTCCAATGCCAATATTTCATCACTACTTCTCACTCTTCTTAACTTACAATTATAACAATGTCCTTTGATAGACAGCAGGAACAGTGGCACGCTCTTTGCCAAGCTGTCTTTCTCTGTGGTGGTCTCCATTGTCTTCCAGAACCCAGCTTCTTCACATGTCCTTCAGCCTGGCCCTGGCAGCTCTTTTCCTCACAGCTTTGCCATCAGAGAGAGGTTCAGCCTAGGTCAAGTCCCAGAGAAAAATTTTGACTCCATGGCACAGAGTCCATTCTGTCTTTGTGTCTAAAAAGGTAAAAACTTGTGATTGTCAGTCTCCATTGGAATCCCTCAGTTACAGTAAATGTGCAAAGCACTGAGCTGTGGCTTATGCTATGAATGTCAATAATAAGCATTTTGTTGGATCACAATAAATTTGGTAGAGAATCTCTCCCAGACCTTGCTGCCACACCTATGTTAGTTGAGCAAGATAAAAATGTCTGGATGGATTCACATATTATATCATATGGCATTTCACCAAATTATTTTTTATCCAGATATTATTTCACTTGAAAGGGAAGGTTTAAAACAGCCTTGTTTTCTGTAAATACCTAGTTTTCTGTCTAGAATTGATTTTTTTTTGGGAGAAGACTCACCTGTAAGTTTGGTTTAAAATTGCTGCATGGATCCTGCAACTTTCTCCCCCTCTTTTCTTTTTTTTGTTCCAAAACATGGCTGCAACTTGCTTGTGGTATTCTCCATCTAGGCAACCATCAGGTAAATTGTGTCAACTTATTCTCCACAGGAAGGAGAAAGTCATCTCTCTCTTGGTACATGGGGAGACTTTCTCCCATTTTATGTAATGTTTTATATAACATTCATTTAAGTTCCTTTTTACATAATAGGTCTCTCTCTTAGTATATAATGTCATTTTGGTGTTAAACTAACACAGAAATTTACAGGTCTATGTTCATAAGAAACATTGTTCATTAACTCTAAAGTCATTTTTTAAAAAACACTAAAAAACATAGGGATAAATCTTGATGTTGGGGGAAAAAAAAAACAAGAATTTCATTTTGATTTGTTTGGAAAGCAGGAGGACATCCCAAAATGCTGAGCAGTACAATATGCTGAGGTATTTGCATAGTGGCTGCAGCACAGTGCCCATCCCTTTCTCATTGCTCTTACCTGTTCCCACAAATTATGCCCGTTCTATCAGCACTCTGACTGAGGCAAGGTAAAATCTGGCCCCTTACTACACTGAAAGTCTGAAACATTAAAGATATGCCTCACCTCTCTTTTTCTTTCCTGGGGGAGAAGCCTGAAGTTCTGTGTCTTCTCTCAGTCTCAGGAACTCTGCTGGTTGCAGCAGTCCACCAGCTCAATTTTCTTTGTTCTTAACTGCTTCTAAGCATCCAAATTAGGCCAATTCTGTCTGTGCTCTATGTGAAGCAAGCTATAAACTGACCCCTCTGACGGTGAACTAAAGGGCTGAGATGTTGTACCCATGACAACCTCTCTTTTCCTTCAAGGGAAAATTTGTGGGCTGAGGCAATGTCTCTCAGTGCTGAACTGAGCAGGGTTGTGAGAGGGGCTGGCTCAGGTAAAAGGAAATTGTTCTTTCTACCAATGTTTGTTCTCAGTTGTAGCTTTTAGTTATGTGCTCAACTAGAGTACTAAAACTTGTTAAACAGATTACTGAGTTCTCACAAAAGTATGTTGGCCCATATATAATTGTGGGGCATTCTGCTCTTTTATCTTGCTCATCTCTGTGGATTTTATATATTTCTTCCAGTTACACTTTCACTAGTTTATGTCTGCTATTTTGTCTAAATTCTAATGAAATCCAATACTTTACAAAATATTGACACTTCTGTGATTAACATCATTTACCTATGATACATTTTTTTTCTTTTAATTCAGGCATTTTTTTCAGGCCTCCTTGTACTTTCATTCTGAACAGTACAAGCACTCTGATATATTACAAACAATAAGTGAATAAAAGAACCTCTTGGTATGCCATGCTAATTCACCCAGATAAGTATTATAAAACTACACTTTCAATTGCCCTTTTCTGTCACCTCACCATGCACTCACTCACCAAGACAAGATAATGATACACTGGAGGTTATGTGTTAATCCTTTCTGCTCATCTGGACGTTAGCATGTCTTTCTTCCTGTTTCACTCAGTTCTCTCAAATGACTACTTCTCAAAAAGAATTTCTCTGTACAAATTACAGAAATAGTTCCCATTCTGTTGTTGCTCTCTACCTTCATGTTCGCTTTATTTTATCATATTTGTTCATTTGTTTATTACCTTCTCCAAATATTCTGTAAGCTCCGAAGTGTGAATACTTTCCTGCCGTATTTCCAATCATATTTGGTAACACTACCTGAAACAGAATCTGTCACTAGGAAGCACTCATCAATATTTGTTGAACAAATGCTCTCATTTGCAGTAGAGGTTAAAAGCAAATCTAAAAATTAAAAAAAAATGCATTTTAGGAAAACTAGCCTACCCCGTTATTGAGTGTCATGAGTGGGAAACTGGAGTGAGCCTTTTTAATTTAAAGATCCAAAAAGTCTAGGGCTCTCTATTAGTTTTCCACAAACTGGGTGGATTAAACAACAAAATTTATTTTTTCACAGTCTTGGATGCTAGAGTCTGAGGCCAAGGTTCTGGTAAGATTGGTTCCTTCTGAAGATTGTGAGGAAGTTTCTAATCCATGCTACTCTTCTCTCTTCTGGTAATTAATTGGCAATATTTGGAGTTCTATGGCATGTAAAAGTATCACTTTGATCTCTGCCTTTATCTTCACATGATTTTTTCTCTGTATGCAAGTCTATCTCCAAATTTTTATGTATATAAAGATATTAGTCATATTGGATTAGGGTACATCCTGAATTCCCTCCACAATTTATACTTTCAGTGGTTACTTCTGGTCACTGTTTTGTTGTTGCTGTTGTTAAGGCACATCAGGTTACATCAGGAGACACAACCACAGCTTCCTGCCCTTACATTCTTCTTCCTGGTCCTTCACCTTTACCATAACCAGCTGACTCAGGACGTCAGTTCAGTATGCCTTCCCTCGATGAGCTCCCAGCTTATTTACAGCAATTGCAATCCCTTCTCCACTTACAAGTACTTTTATTTTCCATTTAATAAATTGAAAACTAGATTTTCCTCTGAAAAAAAAGTATATTAGAGACCTTGGCTTTCTAACTTTGATCGTTCTTAGAATAACTTTTCATTTAGGAAAAAATGGCTTCTTAAAGCAGCAACATGTTGTGTACTATACATATATTGAGGGATATTATTCTATTTGATTTCTGTTTTCATCCCTTCTGTAATAATATTATATTTTCTTTTGGGAAAATTTACCTGCTCTTTGTGAGGATAAGGCACACAAGAGTGACAAAAGCATTTGTTGATGCTTCATTTATGCTTCCTCAGATCAGCGTCCCACAAATTAGGGTCTAATTAGCGAACGTCTTCACTCACCTGATGGCCAATTTGGATGCACAATCCCTGAACTGCCCCAGTAATAAGAATAGTCTTAATGACTTGTTCCCTCATTGATGGCTCTTTTCCTTTAAGCCTGTGTCCCCATCATTTTTATTACTGGCTTTTCTTAGAATCAACATACTTCATTAAGAAATGTTTCTTCTCTTGTCATTGATGCTTACTTGTTGTAGGAGTTTATGGAAACCTACACACTAACATCTGACAGGATGTAAGACTCTTTTTAGAGAGTCCTTTGTGAGTTTTGAGATTTAAAAATAAAGATTAGGACTGGCCACAGTAGTTAAAACTTCTGTAAAGGAGCAGATTGCCTATTTTCACCCAAATTATGGGGTCATTGAAAAGGTTTTACATTAGTTATGATGTACAATGAAATATGCCTTTATTTTGCTTTTTTTTGTTCTTGTTAAATAAAATGAGAAATGACTCACAAGATATTCATGGCCATTGCATTTCCCTAAGAAAGCGGTGTCTGTTGCCAATGTTTTTATCGCGGTAGATATAAGCAAAGACAGTTTATAAAGAAAAGCATGTGAATTCTTCTATTAATATGTTACTGTTATCATTCCTATTACTCTTGCACATAATTATCAATTTAAGTGTTTATGTACATTTGATGTAAATTCTAAAATTCTCTGAGAAAGAAGCAGCCTTTATCATGTGTTTTAATTTTATTTAAGACACTTAGAAATGGGTTTTTCACATAGTGGAGCTTTCATATATACATATAGCATGTGCATACATGTATATATATATATAAAATATATCAATATATGTATAAAATGTGCATTCAAATAACTTACTGCATTATATATATTTAATTAGTATTTTCATATTTGATGGAATTATTATTCTGAGCGGGTTTTATTATTTTTGCAAGAGCATTGAAACCAAAAAAAATAATCATTTAGGATCATCAAGAGACTCAGGCTAGACTTTTAAACCTTAATGATGCTGTGAATTCCTAAGCTGTAGGCTACCCAAACACATGATTTAAATTTCCTCTATTAAAACGTTGTGAAAAATACTTTGTGAGAGCAAAAAAAAGGTAATTCTGACTTGCAGAGGAACAATTATTCTCAGGACAGTAGGTTGAAATAAGTACAAACAAGGTTATCTGATATAACTGACAATTCTCCGTGGTGCAAGGTACAAATCTCTCTTATTACATATTTTGATGCCCTAAAGAAACCTCATTTTCCCATGAAAACAATTTGCTTTAATACTTAAAGGTGAAGGAGCAAACCTCAGAAGGCTCCCCCATGAATTTTGCAGGCAGGCCTCTTCAACTCAGTTGTTTGTTGGACTTGCCAATTCAAATAAGTGTGTGAGAAATAAAATCAGCTGTCCAGCAAGAGGCTAAAATTGTGGCTATATCTTGACACAACATCAAGCATGATTGTGTTTTAATTCTGTGGAAATATTTCCAGAGGGAAGGATAAAACTATAAAACTTGTTTAGACACAAGATTTGGCTTCAAAACATGTTTCAGAAGGCTTGAGTTGGAACAAATCCCATGAGTCTCTGTGCTATGTCCTATGAAGAAACTGATTTGGCATGCTGTCTTTGAATTTACACATTTTCAGTTGCTGTTGTAGACTAATCACACTTAGCTGTATTTACCTCATTTCTAGCTTATTCTTAAATCAACAACACATACAGTAGAAATCTACTACTTATTGCACATCTTCCATTGGCCTCTTGGTGACACCAATACTCGGGACAGTGTATTAGACACAATCAAGGCACTAGCTCATTTTCAATGCTTTCTGTAATGGGTACTCCTCATCACCATTTTCCTCCCTCCTTCTCACTTTAACGAGCTTTAGCTATGCCAATATGGTCTACTTGAAAACTAAAACTGCATTCCATAGTACACGTTCTGGCCACTTCAGTAGCAAAAGTGAATTATCTTTGTCTTACTTTTGCTCCTTTAGTAAAGGATCTGGAGAGTAATGTAAGGAAACCAGGAAGAACAAGAAATCACATTTTTTGACTCTCCACATTTTGAAAACATGGATTATTAAACATAAAACGGTAATCACATTGATCTACTTACATGAAAGACAGAATGCAACAGAGGTAATTAATTTTAATTCTCATCTCTTTCCTTTTGGACTTCTGTTTTTGTTACCTTCCACATAGTACACTTTATTCCTCCATGTCATTATAAACTTTACACCCAAGCTATCTAAACATACATCCCAGTAGGATTTTGAAACTTTGTCATGCTGAATTAATCTCCGCCTACCCTGTAGAATATATGTTTTCATGCCTCTAAAATGTGCTTGTTCATTTTTAGGTGTTTCAATAAATAAATTATATTGCTGCATAATGCACCATAATGATTTCATGCCTCATTGTCCTTTTTAAACTGATTGAACTTGTCTCCTATAAGAAAGGTTTTGAAAGTTAATAGCTTCAGACTCCAATTCCAATGAGCTCATACTACTTAGCAAATAAACATGCTGTGGCTTGAAAACCTGACAAAAAATTTGAATTGATTGCTGAAAATAAATAGCATTTAATTTATTTAAATTTTGTTCATCATTAAGAAATTTTTTTTTTAATTTTAAAACAACAGTTTTCGAGGGGGATAGTAAAAATAAAATTTCCTTAGAGATTTAAAAATGATATTGGCATATCTCATAATTTATCTGACTCATGTTTTCTAATATGTAATGTAGTTATAGTATCTAACCTTTAATTACTCCTCAGTAAACATGAAAACATAACTATAAAATCACTTTCAAAAAATGGGAAAGAATATCTCCTCTGACAAGTGGAAAATAGATGAATTCCTGGAAAAATACAACCTCCTAATATTGAACCAAGTAGAAAATGAAAACTTGAACAGACCAATAATAAATTCTGAAATTGAGTCAATAATAAAAAACTACCAGCCAAAAAAAAAAAAAAAAAAAAAAAAGCCCTGGGCCAGTTTAGATGTACAAAGAACTGATACCAATTATATTGAAACCATTGCCAAAAAACTGTATGAGGAGAGGCTTCTCCCTAACTCATTCTATCAAGGCAGCATCCATTTGTTAACAAAATTTGGCAAAGACATAACCATAAAAGAAAACTGAAAGCCTGAATATATTACAGGTCCTAGCTTCCTATTTCTACTTTTAAGCCACTTCCCCATTATAGGATAGAAACATTAGCTCCTTTGAAGAGCTTTTCATCAGTCTAAAACAGTGTCGTCTGCACAACTACCATATGTCTGTGATTTTCATATATATGGGTATTTGTACATACATACACTAACATCTGTATGCACAGAATACAATTTTACAAATTTTCATGTTTACAGTTGACAAATGCTGATAAGAAAATATGTGTACTAAAGAAGTATTTTTACAAGCACAGGTAGTCAGTGATGCTCTTTTCTATATATTAATACATAGATACACATAATTTCAAAACACACATCTTTGTATTGAAAATGTTTTCTCAAGAGAAAAAACTTAGGTTAATGTCAGTATTGCTACATTTTTTTCCCTAAAAAACCACCGAACATTTCTATAATTTTAAGTAAAATTGTACTCCTCCTCCCAAGACACTCCCAGTCTCGATGTCTAGTCTTCCCTTTGTTCTTTGCTTTTTTGGATTTGTGAACACCCATAAGGCATGTGGTTCAAAACACTTGGAACGCAAGTTACTGGAAAGCTTCAGGATCCCTTTTCACTTCTGTTCGTGATAGGCCTCAATCTTTTCTCTCTCTAAAGATAATTTCACACATATGGAAACATTTTATTTAAAAAATTAGAAAAAAGTCAGGGATAAAATGAAGGACTTTTTTATTGTTTTCAACTGAGGTGCTAAACTTTATAGCAAATTATGATTTACCTTAATCACATTCAAATTAACTTGTTGCACAGATTTGTGAAACTGCAAATTCATTTTATATTTTTCTTTTTTAATTTTTATATATTTAGGTGGCAAAATGCAAGTTTCTTACATGTGTATGTTGCATAGTGGTGAATACATACATGTCGCATAGTCATGAATTTTAGGATTTTTGTGTGACTATGACGGAAAAAGTGAATACTATACCCAGTAGGTAATTTTCAACTTTTTTATTCTACTCTGTATGTTCATGTGTACCTATATTTTAGTCCCACTTATAAGTGAGAATATATGGTATTCATGTTTATGAGTTATTTCACTTAGGACAATGGCCTGCAGCTGCATCCATATGCATGTTGCTGCATAAGACATGATTTCATTCCTTTCTATGTGTGAGTAGTATTCCATATATATATATATGTATCACATTACATTTTCTTTGTCCTATTCTCTGTTGATGGACACTTAGGTTGATTCCATATCTTTGCTACTGTGAATAGTGCTATGATAAACATACAAATGCAGTTATCTTTGTAATATAATGATTTATTCGGGGGCAGGGTAGATGCACAGAAGTAGGGTTGCTGAATCACTGGTAGTTCCACTTTTAGTTCTTTGAGAAATTTCCACACTGTTTTCCAGAGAGTTATACTAACTTATATTCCCATCAGTGTAAATGGTGGGTATAACCATCCCATTTTCTCTGCATCCTTGCCAACATCTAATCTTTTTATAGTTTTTAATAGCATTCTGATGGGTATAAGATCTCATTGTGGTTTTGAGTTGCATTCTTCTGATAATTAGAGATGTTGACCTTTTTTTTCCTATGTTTGTTAGCCACTTGTATATTTCCCTTCGAAAATGTCTGCTCATGTCCTTTGCCTACTTTTTAATGGAGTTATCTTTTTTTTCTTGTTGAGATGTATGAGTTCCTTGTAGATTCAGGATATTAGCCTTTTGTCGGATGCATAGATTTCCAATATTTTCTCCTATTCTGTAGGTTATCTGTTTACTCTGTGGATTGTTTCCTTTGCAGTACAGAAGCTTTTTAGTTAAATTAAGTCCCATTTTACCTATTTTTGGTTTTGTTGCAAATTTGTTTTTGAGGACTTTATCATAAATTCTTTCCATAGGACAATGTCCAAAAGAGTCCTTCCTAGGTTTTCTTCTAGAATTTTTATAGTTTGAGGTCTTTAATCCACCTTGAGTTGATTTTTTTATATGGTGAGAGGTAGGAGTCTTTCTTTCTTTTTCATATGGCTATTGAATTTCCCCAGCACCATTTATTATGTAGGTGCTCATTTTTCCAGTCTATATTTTCATTGACTATATTTCAATGATCTGTTGGTTGTAGGTATGTGGCTTCATTTCTGGGTTCTCTATTCTGTTTCATTTTGTCTATTTTTATACCAGTGTCATGCTGCTTTGGTTACTATAGTCTTGAGGTATAATTTGAAGTCAGGCAGTGTGACTCCTGGTGAACACAGATGAAATAATCCTCAAGAATACAGTAGCAAATAGAATCCAGTAGCACATCAGAAAGATAGTACACTATGATCCAGTGGGATTTATCCCAGGAATGCAAGAATAATTCAACATATGTAAATTAGTACATCACATAAACAGAATTTAGGACAAAATCCACAGGATCATCTCAATAGACAGAGAAAAAGCATTCAGTTAAATTCTGCATCCCTTCCTGATAAAAAACCTCAATAAACTAGACATAGAAGGAACACACCTCAACATAATAAAGGTCCTTTATGACAAATCTACAGCCAACACCATATTTAGTGAAGAAAAGATGAAAACATTCCTTCAAAGAACTGGAGAAATACAAGGATATTCACTTTCACCACTCTTATTCAACATAGTACTGGAAGCCTTCACCAGAGCAATCAGGTGATAGAACAATAAAAGGTATCTAAATTGGAAAATAACAATTCACAGTATTCCTGTTTGCTGATGATATGATCTCATATCTAGAAAACCTTAAAGGCTTCACCAAAAAACTTTCAGATTTGATAAACTGATTCAGTAAAATTTTACAATACAAAATTAATGTACAGAAATTAGTAGCATTTCTGTGCATCAATAACAATCTAGCTGAGGCCCAAATCAAAAAGGCAATCCCATTTATAGTAGCTACAAATAATATATATATGCATGTGTTTGTGTTTGTGTGTGTGTATGTGTGTGTGTGTGTGTGTATTTAGAGACAGGATATCTATCACCCAAGCTGGAGTGCAATGGCATGACCATAACTCACTGCAACCTCAAACTCCTTGGCTCAGTGATCCTCTAGCCTCAGCCTGCTGAGTAACTGGGACTTGGGGTGCATGCCACCATGCCCAACTAATTAAAATATATATATATATATTTGTAGAGATGGGGCCTTGCTATGTTGCCCAGCCTAGTCTCAAACTCCCGGCCTTAAGCGATCATACTGTCTCAGCCTCACAAAGCACTGTGATTACAGCAATGAGCCACTGCACCCGACCTCCTTTTTTCACTTTTAAGTTGAGGGGTACATGTGCAGGATGTGCATGTTTGTTACATAGGTAAACGTGTGTCATCGGGGTTTGTTGTATAGATTATTTCATCACCCAGGTATTAAACCCAGTATCTATTAGTTATTTTTCCTGATCCTCTTCCTCCTCCCACCTTCCATGCTCTGATAGGCCTCAGTATATGTTGTTCCCTGCTATGTGTCCATGTTTTCTCATTATTTAGCTCCCACTTGTAAGTGAGACCATGCAGTATTTGGTTTTCTATTTCTGAATTAGTTTGTTAAGGATAATGACCTCCAGGCTCATCCATGTTAATACAAAAGAACATGATCTAATTCTTTTTTTAATGGCTGCATAGTACGCCATGGTTTTATATGTACCCAATTTTCTTTATCCAGTTTACTATTGATGGGCATTTAGGTTGATTAAGTGCCTTTGCTACTATGAAGAGTGCTGCAATGAGCATCCATGCATGTGTCTTTATAATAAAATTATTTATATACTTAATATATATTATATATATTTACATAATATATATAATAATTATAATAAATAATATATGTATGTGTACATATATAAAGCAATCCCATTACTTGGAATATACCCAAATATATATATTCCAAGTAATGGGATTGCTGGGTCAAATGGTATTTCTGTCTTTAGGTCTTTGAGGAATTGCCACACTGTCTTCCATAATGATTGAACTAATTTACACTCCCACCGACAGTATATAAGCATTCCTTATTCTCCACAACCTCACCAGAATGTGCTATTTTTTGACTTTTTAACCATAGCCATTCTGACTGGTGTGACATGGTATCTCATTGTGATTTTGATTTGCATTTCTCTAACGATCAGTGATGTTGAGCTTATATTCATATGCTTGTTGACCACGTATATGTCTTCTTTTGAGAAGTGTCTGTTCATGTCTTTCACTGACATTTTCAAAGAACTCCTATTAAAATACCGTCTTTTTCACAAAATATGCTAAAATTCATATGAAAACTCAAGACTCTCATACTTCCTAATTTCAAAACATACTACAAAACAATAGTTATTAAGATAGTATATTACCGACATAAAAGTAGGTGCGTAAATTAATGAAATAGAACAAAGAGCCCAGAGATAAACCTTTAAATGATGTTTCAACAGTGCGCCAGGATTACACAGTAGGGAAAGGACAGTCTCATCAACACATTGTATTGAGAAAACAATATTCACAAGAAAAAAAATAAAGTTGGACCCTTACTTACATCACATACAAAAATAATTTAAAATGAATTAAATACCTAAATGTTAGAATTAAAACTATAACATTTGTAGAATTGAACATGTGGTAAAATCTTCAGGACATTAACTTTGGGAATGATTTATTGGATGTGACCCCAAGAGTATAGATAAAATATTTTTTAAAATAGCCAAATAAGAGTGCAACAAACTTAAAAATTTCTGCACAGCAAAGGAAGCAATGGACAGAGTGGAAAGACAACTTACATAGGGGAATAAGATACTTGCAAATTACATATGTGATAAAAGGTTAACATCCAGAATATATAAGGAAGTCCTATATGTCAATACTAACAACAAAACAACCTGATTATTTTTAGAGAAGCAAAGGATCGAAATCGTCATTTCTCCAAAGAACATGTACAAATGGCAATAAGCATATTAAAAGATGCTCGACATCACTCATCATCAGGAAAATGCAAATAAAAAACACAATAAGATATAATCACCTCCCTAGTCAGAAAAGCCACTATCAAAATAACAAAATATATCAAGTTTTGGTGAAAATGTGGAGAAATTGGAACCATCATGCCCTCGTGGTGGGAATTATGGAAAATGTTATAGTGGTTTTTCAGAATATGAAAAATAGAATTAGTATATGATTCAGCAATCCTGCTTCTGAGCATTTATCCAAAAGAATGTAAAGCAGGATCACAAAGAGATACACACTCATTTTTATCACTGCGTTTTTCACAATAGCAATGAGTCATAAGCAAGCAAAATATCTGTCGACAGATAAATGGATAAATACAAAGTGGTATATACATAAAATAAGATATTACATAGCATTTAAAGAGAAGGAAATCTTGTCACACGCTACAACATGGATGAACCTCTAGAACATTATGGTAAGAGAAATTAGCCAGTCATAAAAGGTTAAATCTGTATTATTCTTCTTATATGAAATATCTGTAGTAGTAAGAATCATAGAAACAGAAAATTGTAAGGTGATTACCAAGGGTTGAGTGGAGAAACAAGAGAGAATTAGTGTTCAATGTCTACAGAGTTTCACTTTCTCAAAATAAAAATGTAGAGATTTGTTGCACAACAATGTGAATGTATTTAAAATTACTGACCTGTACACTTTAAAATGGCTAAGATGTTTAATGTTATGGGGGTTTTTTGCCACAATAACAAAAATAAGTACCAGTAATTTCTTAACAGAATAAATGTAAATGCCCAGTCAACATATGAATATAAGTTCAATCTCAGTTATAAAGCACTGCAGGATAATACAATTATGTTTTTAAATTAACAAAAGCACTTATATATAATTATTAGATATATTTGCTTTTAAAATTATCAAATATTTTTTCTTCATTTTCTTGAGAGATGATAGAGATAGGTGAAATTTCTTAATTGCTGATCATTGGTGCAAACTTGCTTAAAGGTAATTTAACAATACCTAACAAAATATTCAAAAATATATATGCCTCTGATTCAGAAATTTAAAATCTAGAAATTTATTCTAAGTAGATAATAATAAATTGCATAAAACTTTAGTCACAAAGTTGTTCATCATAGTAACATTTAGTAAAGTAAAACATTCATAAACTAAATATTTAACAATATGTGGTTGGCTAAATAAGAACGAATAAGAATAAACTTTCTTAATACAATACCTATTTTTGGAGTAGAAAAATATCAAATGGTATCAAATATGATACCAAATCAGATGCTTTTGTTTGTGTGTGTGTGTAATGATAATGATGATGCAATACAGAAAATGACTATGGAGACTAAGAATTGAAACATAGTATAAGGGCTCAGCAGGAAATTATTTTCTTTCCTTAAATAAATATAATCTGAGATAGATATATATCAAGTGGTCTGTGAATGAAGAAGAAAAGAAGGTGAATAGCGAAAGAAGGCAACATACATTTTCCTCCTTCTTTTTCCTGAGGATAAGGTGTTCATCTCATCAACAATGTTTGCCAGCTGTGATATGCAGCCCATTTGTGCATTATCTCATTTAATCCTAACAATTATGTACTTATGTTTACTATAATTTGCATTTTATAGTTGTGGAAAGTAAGGCAACGGAGTTCACACAGGTCATAAGGACAGAGCTGGAACACTAGCTTTCAGAGCATTTACAGAGTTTGACCAGAGCAGAGAACATGAGATACTTGTGTATCTAAATAAGTTCTGGGAATGATGGTTTTGAGTCTAGAGCATGCAGGTGAGACTGGCCCATGAACTTCAGGTGATGCATTGGCTTTGAGACAAAGAGAAGCCGTATGTCCTCAGCACTAACAGTGCAGGGAAGAGGGCTTTTAAGGGATTAGCATTGATAAGTCAATGTCACAGGGAGAGTTTTAAATTTCATATATCATTATTGTCTTCCTATTGTATTATTTTCTGACAATTCAAATATTAAAATATACCTCTAAGTGTGCTAACGAGGAGTGGTGATATCTGTAGGCAGGGCAGAGAGCAGCATTCAGAAAAAGAAGGGAATCTATAAAGAGACAAAAATATTCTTAGAAGTTCTGTAAGCATCATATTTTGCATACTTTACTTCATTTAATCCTCAAAAATCTGAGAAATCACCACTAAAGAACTTATTCATGTAACCAAAAACCACCTGTACCCTCAAAAATTATTGAAATAAAATTTTAAAAAATATACAAAAAAGAGAAAAATATTAAAAGAAACCTTCTGAAATAAGGATTATCAACATCATTGAGAGTTGAAGAGGGTTATTTTCTCTCATAAATGTTAAGTAATTTTCCCAATGCCAAAGTGCTAGCAGATGGCAAAGTCAGGCTCTCTGGAAAAATGAACACCACAATGAACAGCAGAATCCAAATGTCTATCAATCATTGAATGGATAAACAAAATGTGGTAAATCCACAGGACATATTATTTTCCAATAAAAAGGAATGAATTGCTAAACATGACTGAACCATGAAAACATCATGGTCAGTGAAAGGAGCCAGTCACAAAAGATCACATACTATATGATTCAATTTATATAAAGTGTCGACAAATCTATAGACACAGAAAGTAGATCCATGGTGGATACCTACTGAGGAAAGTGAGGAATGGAAAGTGGTTGCTAGCAATTAGGGAATTTCTCATTGGTATGGTGAAAATGTTTTAGGATTAGATATTGGAGATGATTGCTTGACTTTGTAGACATACTTTTAATATACTAAAATCTATTGCGTTGTACGCTTTAAAATAATAAATTTTATTGTATGTAAATTATACCTGAGTACTGAAAAATGAATTACAATGAGGTTGTATAGGGTTTGATTATAAATTATTTTCACCTGTTCCAAGTTAACTGTAATATGTTTAGTTCACTTTTAAAAGGAAAAAGAGAAAAGAAAAAAATAAGACATAAGTCTAAATATACCTATCAAATAGAAAACATCAAGTAGATCTAAATAGAACCAGGAGCACTGGCCAAAGACATTTTATAACAAGTTACCAAATTGGTTCCCAGCTAAAACTATAAAGAAGGGATTATCACCCCACAGGAAACGAATTTGTGAGCAGCTGCTCTTCATTGGTAGGACAATCTTGAGGTCCTGACCTCTCTGAGATGCAGCGCTAAGTAAAATCTACCAAAGCCATACTGGAAAAATATGTTTAATCCCTCCCCCTGTAACAGTATCATAGCCAACAGGCCACTTCTCCCTGAGAGTCACATGCCTCACTCCTTTGATTAAACAGAAGACAATCACAGGAGGAAGGTAGGACCTGCTTTTGATTTAGTGAGCTGCGCAGTGGTGAAGTTGTAGATTCTTGAACATTATTTTGACCTAACACTGAGAAACTATAGGCCCTTGGATAAGTTATCTGACCCCTCAGAACCTCTATTTCTTCACCTGCTAACATGGGGAAGTTTCCTGTGGCAGTTCTTGTTGTCTTGAGAACTCAGGGACACATTAGCATGCTTAGTACTTAGCACTATGCCAAGGCCCTGAAAAACTGCTTCATAAATATGGCTGGTGCCATCATGGATTGATATGGTTTGACTGTGTCCCCACCCAAATCTCATATTGAATTGTCACTCCCTTGATTCTCATGTGTTATGGGAGGGACCCAGTGGGAGATAATTGAATTATGGGGGCAGTTTCCCCATACTGTTTTCATGGGAGTGAATAAGTCTTGAGGGATCTGATGGTTTTATAAGGGCTAACACCTTTTGCTTGGTTCTCATTCTCTCTTGCCTACGCCATGTAAGACATGCCTTTTGCCTTCTACCATGATTGTGAGGCTTCCCCAAGCCATATGGAACTGTGAGTCCATTAAACCTTTTTCTTTATAAATTACCCAGTCTCGAGTATGTCTTTATCAGCAGAATGAAAACCGACTAATACGTAGACTTTTATCATTTCTTCTATTTCTTTGACAAACATGTATTGGTTGTCAACTCTGTGCCAGGCATGATTCTAAGCACTGGGAATGCAGCAAAGAACAAAACAGATAAAAATATGGAGCTTACCTGTTGGTGGGGGAGAAACATAATTAAGATTAAAAATAATACTGTATATGTAATATCTTAGATAGTGATAAGTTGCTGAAGGATAAAAGATAAAAGAGGAAGATTATTATGAAGTGTCAGTAGAAGATAACAGCTGACAAGATATGTTGATGGAATAGCTTAATCAGGAGATATTTAAGAGCCAAAGCTCTATGCTAGATTGAATCTGCTACAGGGCTAGAAATAATTGCCTGCCAAATGAGTGGTAAGCACTTCAGAAATATTGAATATTCTCAGAGTTGTAAGATACCTTAAAGTCTATTATTTAAGCCATGTGGTTAGTCCTTGACTTTTCTTTGTAACCACTATCTGGGTTTAATCAAATTACAGTCCAATAAGTGCAAGACAACTAATTCACTACTTCTTGGGGCCATTTGTTTTATTCTTATACATTTTTTCCCTTTGGAAATCTATGTTTCATTATTTAATTTAGAGTTATTATAGATACCTAATATTTGTACATATTTATGGACTACATGTGATGTTTTCATACAGGCATACAATGTATAATTAATTCTTATACAATTCTTGTCATGAATATAACCTCTTTCCCTGTAGCATTAAAAAAATTTTTTAAATGACTAGACTAGGCTCATTTCACCTTTCCAATTACCAAGGACTTTTTGTATTTTTATTCTGCCATCAAACATAGTCTATATCTCACCAATTATTGTGATCTATAACACAGAAGTGAGAAACTTTCAAGAGTTCAGGTGCCTGTAATCCCAGCTACTCGGGAGGTTGAGGTGAAAGAATCACTTGAAACTGGGAGACAGAGATTGCAGTGAGCCGAGATGGTGCCATTGCACTCTAGCCTGGGTGAGAGAGAGTAAGACTCTGTCCAAAAAAAAAAAAAAAGAAGAAGAAGAAGGTAGTGATGAAGACAGAAGACAGTGGCCTGTGAAAATATCCCTATGGAATTTCTGCCTTAGCCATGCAACTCATTATGTTTTGATAAATGAGCCAGTTACAAAATCATCTAAGTATACAATCATTTAGCTATAGACTTCTTATTCTTTTTCCTAGGAAGATATTGGGACATTCTAATTTTTCTTGAAATCTAGATCTCTTGTATATTCTTCATTGTGTTTGTCTAATTATTTCTTTAAGAAACAAATAAATTTGACTTTTCACAAGTTATGCTTTATGAACCTATACAAGACCTTCATAATTTTCATTTTAAAAGTACAATATTAAAAATATTATTAATAATTCATAATAATTGCTGGCTTTCTAATGATATCACTCTAATGGCACTATAGATTGTATAATTTATTCTCTTTCAAAACTGGAAAATATAAGATATATATATATATATATATATATATATATATATATATATCCAACCTACTGGCAAATTTTCATAGCTTTCTGATTTTTTATAAGTTTTTGATAAACTCATTACATATTATTACTCTACAAGGTAAATTTTTTAATAAATTTGATTTTGAAAATAATTCCCACATTTTCAAATCTGTATATACTTTTAAAATCTGACAGCTTGGCCTAGAACACTGGGAGGGAAAAAGGGAGGCTATCTGCCCAGATTTTACTTCACATCAAAGAGATTACATTCGAAAAAAATATAATCAAGCTATAAAACCGTCCTTTTAACTAGGAACTGTTCTCCTTGAAACACTTCACCAACTTACAGCCAAGAATTTCTCTTTAACAAATATGTTTGTTCTTTAATTTTCTTTTTAAAAATTATTCTACTGGATGGGGAAAACGACATAGCATCCACTGAGGGCCTTTTTCTTTCTGTGA
Source organism: Cacajao melanocephalus (assembly GCA_963573385.1). NCBI lineage: Eukaryota > Metazoa > Chordata > Mammalia > Primates > Pitheciidae > Cacajao > Cacajao melanocephalus. The sequence goes on along the minus strand of CAUYLG010064955.1, from coordinate 2,962 downwards.
TCTATTATAACATCAGGCCATGTCTGCTTATTTTACTTACTGCAAATAGAATTTAGGATGAATTTTTTGTCATTCACCATTTCTTATAAGCCTCCATTTATTATTGATTTAATTGACCTGATACTATTCTTATGGATCACTCTTCTATTTGCCCTCTTTGTCATCTTTTCTACATATACTTTTGGGGTTAAGGGTCTTCTTTGCCCAACAATAATGTATCTTTTCAAAAAGCAAAGCATACAACTTCCTAAGTGATATAAGTAGGGAACTTTTTCTCTCCTCTCAAAATCAATTTATAATGCATATTGGCAACTTAAATATCTTTAAAACGGATGAAGCTTTCCTTTTGTAATTTTAGGATAGCCTCGGAAACACATATACTCTTTAGAAAAACAACATTTTGAGATTCAGTATCCATTAAGTACTAATGGCTGATGAAGTTCTTTACAGAAATCAGGCTATGCTATGAAGAAAAAGAAGGAAATGCTCAACACAGTCTAAAATTGTAGGACACCCAGGAAATTGTGTCCTATGTAGTTAAACATATCTGTTTCTGGTACAATATTCCTTTCTGGAAGCCAGCCACATCACCAACCCTGAGGCACGACAATTTCATCTACACAGCGTCACCAGTCACACCAGCTCCAGTCATGTCTCCATCCTGGATCTCTCAGCACTGACCTTCCCTTGTACCCCTTTTTTTTTGGTGGGGAGGGGGGAGAATCTAAATATTATCATAAATTAAGATTCTTGAATGTGTATCATTTAAATCAGGGAATCTCCCATATAGCATCTAACCAATAATTCACCTCAGATCTGTTTTTTTTTTTTTTGGAAGGGTTGCAAAAGATAAATAATAAAAATAGTGCTTTGATTTTGTCTGGTTTTAGGGGATTCTCAGGCTGCCTTCATACACCATACTTGGCTCGAAGTATAGATGCTGAGCTCTCTTTTTCACCACTACAACTTCTCAGTTAAATGAAAATAAATAAGATAAATAAAATAAGATTTATTTTCCTGGTAATAGTATATTTCTGATAGGTCTCAATAGGAATATGAGAGTAACAGTAGCAAGGAATTTGGCTAAGGGCAGGAACGTGAATCACTTTTATTTGGAAGTCTTTGGGTGAAGTAATGGCTGACGTGAAAGGGAGCCCTCCACAGGTGTTCGCTCAGTGCCAGGGCCCAGACAATACAAGATGCCTTGAAAGTGATGGCTGGGTAGTGGGTGGTAAGGACTCAACTCCAGCAGCATTTCTGTGCAATTAAACAGTGCCCCCAGATTTTGGCCATTTGCTGCACTGTCATTCACTTCTAACTGAACAGGCTGTTCAAGGGGCTTCCAGCTCCTCTAAGACTCTACTGATCCCTACGTTTTTATTACTTTTCTTCCATTATGCCCATATCTGTTTATCTGTAAGAATTTCTACAAGCCTAAATACAGATTCTCTTAACATTTCCAAATTCTAATCTCTCAAACGTAACCTTTGATTCTCTAAGATTACCAGCTTTTAAAATGCAAAGACTAGTATTTGAATTTATTTATTCTTCATTTTGGAATGACCAAAGAAACGCCCCTGTCTTTGATTATATTCTATCACCAATGTCATCATAAATATGAAAATAAATATTCACATTTCTCAAGCATCTCAATAACTGTAGCGAAACTGTTTCAATTTAAGAAAACAAATTTTCTTTTCAGAAAGTGTCAAAGATGAGCTTACTTCATGGAAAATGTCACTCCAGTGCTGTTAGAAACAGACTATATAACACTTTCTGTGGCAGAATGGCTTTTTAATTTTTTTTAGATCACTGATTCTCAACCTGTATGCTTATAAGAATCACCTGGGGAGCCTTAAAAACACTGATGCCTAAGTCTCACCCCAGGTTTCTATCTAAGCTGCACTCCAGAGCTTTTAAAACCTCACTTCAGTTCAATTGATGCGTTGACGTTGAGTGAGTCCAAGATTTTTGAGTATTAAAATGCTCTAATGTAAAGCCAACATACAAACCATTGGTCTAGTCCCTTTTTACCCAACTTCCTTAAACAATGTAGAAAAAGCACTATTAATATCATAACCTTTGTAGCCTGTATTTTAAGACAAACTCTATCCTACAGTATAGCTGATTTGATTTGATAACTTCAAACAACAAATTTTCAATGCCTTTTTGAATTTTTTAAAACAAGTATTCATAGAAATGCTTCAGGGCATCAGATTTGTCTTAAGAAAAAAAAAATAACAATTTTTCCCCTTCTACAGAACACAAGAAAGTCAAAAGATAGCTGAGCTAATTCATCCAGATAGCTCTCTAGAATAAATTAATTTATGCCCAGGTAGCAGATAAATTGCTATAGAATGGACTCATTTACATCCAAAATAATAATGCCACTGCTAGCTATTTATGAAACAACTATTTTAAAAAATAACTTCCATATGTTCAAAGAAACTAAATGGGAAATAATTTTTAGCATTGCAATTTCCATCTCCATAGGACAATCCTAATGCTACACTTCAAAATTGTTCGTCCAACAGTCTCCTATGCATATTCAGTAGCAGGATTGTTTTTTACTTTTTTCCTTGTAGTCATAGATCTTAAAATTATATCTTTGTCTCAGATACATCACTCCTTCAACCTTTTGTCGCCTGGCAACATTTGTATCTACTGGTAACTTTTTAGAATTTCAAATTCTCAACACTGTCTCAGAACTACTAAATTAGAAACCTTGAATCTGAGGTCCAGTAAGCTATGTTTTTCCTTGGAGGCAATGCCACACATCTACAACCATCTGATCTTTGACAAACCAGACAAAAACAAGCAGTGGGGAAAGGATTCCCTGTTTAATAAATGGTGTTGGGACAACTGGCTAGCCATATGCAGAAAGCTGAGACTGGTTCCCTTCCTTACACCTTATACAAAAATTCACCCAAGATGGATTAAATATTTAAATGTAAGACCTCAA
>CAUYLG010064954.1:0-49768 GCA_963573385.1 Cacajao melanocephalus | reverse complement strand
TGACCACTTCTCAATACTTTTAAAAGAATTCAGTTGGGGAGAGATATCATGGGGAGAAAAGCCAGATATAGGTGATGGGGAGGAAGGCAGCAAATCACACTGCCATGTGTGTACCTATGCAACAGTCTTGCATGTTCTTCACATGTACCCCAAAACCTAAAATGCAATAAAAAAATTCTCATATTTTATCTTTAAAGAAGAAACTTTTTAAAATATAAAAAAAGAATTCAGGCTTTAGAAAAATGAGAAAGTAATGAAAGTTTATAAGTGCTCAACAAAAACATTATAAATTAGATGTTAAGCTGAAACATTACAAAACTTGAGATGATTTCCAGCCTGAGAAACTTAGGAAGAAAACGTGGCTTTGAAAAAATAGTTTAGAAATAGTCATATAGAAAACAATACTGGTTCCTTGTTCTGTAACCCTGTGGTCCCCACTGTCCTCTGCCTGTTCAGAGCAGAGTTTTAGAAAGATGTTCTGTCTTCTGGCCTAAGAGGAGAAGGAAGGGAATGAATTTGGGCTGGGGAAAGATAGAAATAGGTAAAGTGGGTGGCAGGAAGGCGGTTGGTGACAATATTTTAGGAAAATGAAAACACCTTGAGCTAGGGCTGCAATGGCAATAGGGTGACAGCTAAGAGACGGTTTTCCAAATTTAGTTATAGAATTGTCTGCAATGGACATCTTCTAAAGGGAGAAAAAGTCACTGTTAAAAGCAACCAAAGCTATCTCAATTTCTAGAAACAAGTGAAAATGAACATCTTTCATTAGATGGTTAAACATTGTTTGAAGATCACCTGGGACTGAGCTAATTTCTTTCAGCCTGAGGTCCCCTTCAGATGTTTGATTCATCATCTCTGATCTTTCCTCTAACCTGACTCTCTTTCTCTTTGCTTTTCTGCAGTGCTCATGTACCCCAAGTCAGCAGTGTGTCTGCAACTGGAGAGTAAGTTTTTTGGGTTGGGTTTTTGGGTTTGGGTTTTTTTTTTAATGCCCTCTTCCACTTATTAAGCAGAAAAGAAAAAAAGCAACTCTAATGGTGTACAGTATTGGATGATTAAGATAATAAGCAGCCAGTGACTTTTAAACTATATGGAGGAGAGGGCTACTTAGATATTCTTATGTGTGTATTCCTACAGACAACTCCAACATTGGAAAATATGAGCTTTTTGTTTACTTCATTAAAATAATGCCAGTATCAATTAATATTTACAAGTAATCTAATGTGCTTTGGGAGGCATCTTGCAGTGGAGAATGTAATTAAAGGTTAAAGCATTAACCATGTCTTTACTCTGACTCAGTTCATTTGGCTGAGTCTACGTTGACGGAGTGCCTGCCTGCAACATGCCAGACACATATTAGATGTGTAATGTCAAAGAAGCCATGGGCCCTGTCTTCAGGGATGTGACAGTCTAATAGGGATGCAGAAAAGAAAACAAATTAGTGATGGCAACAAGTCCCTGGTCCAGAAGGCAGTGGCAGAGCTCTCTTAATTATGTCATCACATGCCTTATCCTCCAAAGTCTTCCACTGACACTTAGGCTAAATCTGAACTCCAGTTATCAGTCCTTACCCATGCCTCTCACCATATTGGTCATTACACTTCAGCCACATGACCTGCTGTTCCCAGGGAGGGCCAACCTTATTGCTGCCTCAGAGCCTTTGTGTTCGCTGCTTCTCAGTCTAGCCAGCGCTTTCATACCATTCACTCCTTGTTCAAATGTCATCTTATCCAGGATTCTATTCCTGACTACCCATATTCACTTGCCACCACTTTACTCAACGTTTTAGAGAACTTATTGCTATTGGAAATTACATTTTTTTTTTATTATCTATCTTGCCCTACAGGAATGTAAGCTCTGTAAACATAAGGAGCTCGTCTGTCATGTTCATTGCTATCCTCCCTACTGCCTAGAAAAGTGCCTGGCTTATATTAGACACTAAATAAATATTCATCGAATGACGGAACAGCTCCTTGCCTACATATGTTTCCATCACACCTACCTGTTCTCCTTACTTGCTGGGACGTGAGGAGGCCTTTTTGGAGCATCTTCTCTTGGCAAAGATCAGGTGTAGGAGGTGGGGAAGATGTGGGGTGATAGGGAGAAGAGGTAAGAGTTAGAAGAAGCACTAGTTGGAATGAATTTGGATCTAACAGGATGTATTTCAATTATTTTAACTCCTTGTTGGAAGAGAAAACAAACAGAGGGAAGGACTTACTTCCTTTAGCTTTGTCCATTTCAAAGACACTCAAGAAGTGCACCAAGGCTGACATGTTCTTGCCGTTTTCCTTTCCTAATAACCTTTCTTTTGTGTCTTCTATAGCTTGGAAAAAGTGCAGGGTTGTTCTGTTTAGGTATTTCAGTTTCATCTAGATGTCTGGTATGTTGTAAGAAGCCACCTCTGATTTAATGCATTTTACGGCTTCCTCATGAATATGTTATTTATATATTATGTACATCTCTTATGTGTATATTAATTTACTCACAATCCTCTGTACTGCAATTAAATAATCTTGACTCATTTGAGACATGGAGTTCTATATATAAAAGTTCTAATGCCCAAGTTAATTGGACTATACTTCCTCATTGTCTTAAAATGTTTTTAATAAAATTTAAATGAGATAACTATGAGTTGATTATAAAACTGCATTTGAAAAATCTGAAATTAGTTGTCAAACCCATTTAAGTAAATGCTCCTTCTCAGCCTGAGAATTTAGAATATATATATATATATATATATATATATATATATGTATGTATATATGTATATATATATATGTATGTATATATGTATATATATATATACACACACATACGTACATACATACATATGTATATATATGGTTCTTTTTCAAGCAGAGAAAAACATGGTTTGAGGAGTCTAAGCTAAGAGCTTTCCATACCAGCTTATTTGGAAGTAATGTGGTGCTAAAAGAAGGTTTACACACCTTAAAAGATTCTACAGCTTTAACAATGATTCCATTTATAGCTTACCATGTATTCTTTTCAGTCCTTGTGCTTATCTGTTTTCCTCAGGTTGAACAAAGTAAATCTATCCTTCCAACTTCAGTTATATGTTTTGAGGTGTTTGCATGAATACAACTTCAACTGTAAACATCACAAATTAATTGAATAGCGGTTAGGAAGGATTTTGCCATGTTGTTATGAGTTCTAATTGTTCTGGTGAGTTTTCTCCCCAATAGCATTATTTTCATATAATTTTGTCTTGGAGTCTAAATAGGCATCATAAAATTATTTGTTCACGTTTGCTTTGCAAATCACTCTCTCTTCCTCTGTAGAGTTGGTATGAAATTGCCTTTGTAAGAATAGGTCTGTTATTATTCCGTGAGGGCAAAAAAAAAATCTATTCTCATTCTTCCTTTTATTAATTGACTCCTGTTTCCTGAATGCCTCATAATTGTTGCTAGACTTGCCATAAGCAGTTCAGCAATACGAAATTTACAAAAATGAGAAACATTTATTAAATTGGCAGAATTGTTTTAGTTTTGTTTTTAACACATAATGTAGATATTTTTTAGATTAATGCCTCATCATCCCTCTTGGCTCGTGAAGTTTTAAGACCTTCTGTTGGAAATACAGACATTCCCATAACTGTAGGCACATATTTTTTAAGGTGATCACTGATTAAGTTCACTGCTTGAATGACTCTGCATTCTTTTTTGTCAGACTCTTAGAAAGAACCATCCGATCAGCTGTAGAACAACATCTTTTTGATGTTAATAACTCTGGAGGTCAGAGTTCAGAGGACTCAGAATCTGGAACACCACCAGCATCTTCTGCCACATCCGCCAGACAGCGACGCTGCCAGTCCAAGGAGCAAGATGAAGTTCGACGTGGGAGAGACAAGTAAGTTGGCACTGGTTCTTCCTCTTACTTGGATTTTCTCTTCTTTTTAAAAATACACACCCGAATTAGTCATGTGTTATAGTCATACCTCTTGATTTTCTCCCATTTCAATATTTAGGTTAAATCTTTTAAGAGTTTTCAATTTAACCATTCTAAACTTAGCTACATTTGAAAATTCATAGGTGATTGCATAAATATTTGCCTTTCATCCAGACATTTGGTATGTTGTCGCAAGCCACCTCTGATTGAATACATGCTATGGCTTCCTTATAAATATCTTATTTAGAGGGATTCTGAACCATGGGCAGAGAAAGTTACCATATGCTTGACCAGAGGTTTTTTTTTTTTTTTTCTTGCTGGACAACATTAGGTTGGCTATTAGACTCATTTATGAAGCAGCAGATTTCTCCATTATATTTATGTGATTACATAGTCAGATGTCACTATAATACTCTGGCATTATGTTTTAGTATAATAAAGGTTGGGCTTAAGTCTACTCAAAAAAATGAAAAGCTTAAGTTCTTTATTATAATAATCACTAATTTTAAGGCATTCCCATAGTATGAATTTTAAGAATAGTGTTACATAGAGCTTTATTCTCCATTAAAAAAGATTTAGTAAAATACAGATGAACAATTACCATTCATATTATTTAATAATCATGATTTAAATTGTCAAGGAAAATAAATTTATAGAGATAATAGACTACAGGTATTGATATATTTTCCCTGAAATTTCCAAGGTTATTTTTATGGACTGTAGCCGTTAGCCTCCCTGTGGTTGTTGTTTTGAACTCCTTATTAAATGTCAAAAACTAAACTGAACCAGACTTTAGTCCCCCTCATTCTTTTTCTTTCTTTTCTTTTTAAATTTTTATTAACATGTAATATTTATAAACCCCTCATTCTCATTCATTTTCACCTAGACTCATAATCTACATTAAACCCTTTGTGGAAAAAGAGGAAAAAAGAAAAAACTTTGTTTTGCTTAAAGAAAAACACAAAAGATAAACAGCATAAATAAGTCTTATGCTGTACCTCACTGAGATGTTTAAGGGCTATATTAGCAAATGTAATTTTAGAAATAAAGTAGTATCAATAATATAACCCACTGATTTAAAATAAATTTTCTTGGCGCTGGTGGATAGAATAGTTGTAATATTCCATTTAGAAAATAGGAAAATTATAATATAGGAGATATTTACATTTCTTCTCCTGTGGCATTGCATGAGATATTTACATTTAAAATTAGCTACTGGCATGTTTATAAAAAATGTTAAGAAGTATAATTAGTTTGTATACTACCTCTAATGTGTTATACAGAAAGCACAAATTATTCATTTAACACTGTTCTTATCTTCTGCCTCATTTTTTGCTGAGGAGTACGTAGCCACACTTTGCATTTTAAAAATATCCTCAGTGTGTCACGATATCCTGCTTTCCACCCTCTTTGTTTGGACAGAGGGCTAGCAGGTGGGAGTGGGAAGTCGTGGGGAGCAGGACAGAGAGAACAGAGAGTGATGGTGCTGATGGTGGATGCTTGGCATCTTGAATCTTGGAGTACAAACAATATCTAACCTGACACAGTATGACACAATTGTGTCTTGATAGTCCTTCAACTCCCAGCCCACACTGAATGGCTTCTCTTAGCTCTCCAGGTCTTTGGAAGAGTGAGACCCTTATCTCTCAAAGCCCCAGATCCACTAATTTTGTCTGACCCAGCTTTGACCACAGACCAGTAGTTATTTCCTACAACCCTCTCCTCTCATCTTCATGCTGGGTTCTGTCATCCTTTCACTCACCTTCCTTGATCCAGCGTTCTCATTCCACTTGTTTCTTCCCAGGTTCACTCCTTTCCTTTTGCTCATCTGCTTGCTTAAAATACTTTTCCAGCAGGCCGATTCTTTCAGCATCTCCATTTTGGTCTCAAATTTCTCTTTTAACTTTCCTTTTAATGAGCCACCGTAAAGATCCTCTCCAAAATCTCCGGGAGAGTCATGAACATGTCATAAATTATAAGAAGGTCAAGAATCATAAATGTAGCCTACAGTCAATGGATTTGTCATAGCATATGCTTATATACAATCGATTCATTTAAGATTTGTCACAAGGCTTTACTCAAAAAATAAAAGTTAAGCTAGGCTGTAATATTCTATTCAAAACTATAAGCATTATGAAATTGTGAAAAAGTATTTAGAAATATAGAAATCTATATTATTATCTATTATTTTGCCTCTAGTAACTTAGAGATGCAACCAGTTAAAAATTGTTCTTGAAGAAGCCAGTGATGACTATATTTCAAGATGAGTAAAAGAGTCAGTAAAGTCATACTAAAATCATCATGGCCAATTTTTGAAATAGTAGTAGCAAAGATAGACAAAGACCACAAATACTTCATTCATAGGTACAAATGATTTATTTGTCTGAATTCATAAGGAAATCTAATCAGACCTATATTACTATTTGCTACAATAAAAACATAAACGTTTAAACATAAAATCTTCATTATGTAAAAAGATTCAACTAAATTCATTTACTAAAAAAAACTACCATCTGCCAAGTTTACAGAAATGTGAAATTTTGGTCATGGGAATATGGAAGTTTGTTATGATAGTTTCTCTACTTCTATATATATATTTGAAAAATTTTATAATAAATATTTTTTAAAAGCAAAGCATCATTTAAGTGAAAATGGTTTTCAATCTTCGAAAAACACAATGAATTGGAAAATTGATTCAAATGTTTCTTTGTTACATCAAGACTATATTAAAATTCTACTTCAAAGTAAAAGAAAAGCAGCCTATATTCGGGGAATAATAAATTATTCAGTATTGCCAGGATATTAACTAGGTATGCAGGGGTGAGGAGAAAACCCTGAAAAAAATATGGAAATAAATCTAGATAAAGTGAGAGGTCCAGAAATCTAAGTTCAGTCAAATCCAAGTTATGTCAAATATGCAAATAATCTGACAGATTATTGCAGGAAGGAATTGAGTACACCTGCTTCATCTAAGATTAGATTTAAAGAAGTATAACCATGTGTTTTATACAGAGCTATATCTAAATAAAGTGCCTCCAAAGTCTTCAACAGTGATAATTGAACACCCAGTACTATAAAGCGCTACAATGATGAAAAATATATTGCACCCAGCCTCATGGATCTAGAGTGAAATTGAAATTAAAATTCAACAAAATGAAGTAGAAGAGACACATGGATTCACATAAAAGCAAAGACTTTCCTTTGAGGAGTACAGGATTTTCACATGAGCACAACAGCATGGTCAGATTTTCATGTATCTATTTTGACAGGATTTGTTCTAGTCATTCATTCCCTATTCAAAAAGATCATAAACTTTGCTTTCTTGTTTTTAAAAATAGTTTTTTGCTGTTGTCTTTAGTCTACTTGGGTTGCCATAATAAAATACAACAGAAATTTATCTTCTGACAGTTCTAGAAACCAGAAGTTCAGGTCAAGTTACCAGCGGTGTCAATTTCTGGTGAGGCCTCTCACATTGGCATGCAGATGGCCAGCTTGTCACTATGTCCACACATACCCCTTCCTCTGTGTGCACTCTGCTGATGTTTCTCCTGTTTCTTAAAAAGACATTAGTCCTATTAGATTAGGGTCCCACCCTTATGACTCTTTTAACCTTTTTTACCTCCTTAAAGGCTCTGTCTCTGAATACAGTCACATTGGGGATTAGGACCTCAAAATGTGAATTTTGAGTGTACATAAGTAGTCCATAGTAGCTTTCAAACATAAAAGGTCCTCCGTTTTAAAGTTATAATTGGGGCCAGGAGTGGTGGCTCACCCCTGTAATCCCAGCACTTTGGGAGGCCAAAGCAGGTGGATCACTTGAGGCTAAGAGTTTGAGAACAGCCTGGCCAGTATGATGAACCTCCATCTCTACTAAAAATACAAAAATTAGCCTGAGTGGTGGTGCATGCCTGTAGTCCCAGCTATTCAGGAGGCTGAGGCAGGAGAATTGCTTGAACCTGGGAGGTGGAAGTTGCAGTGAGCTGAGGTTGTGCCACTGCACTACAGACTGGGCAACAGAGCAAGACTCTGAACCCTAAAAGCTAGATTAATGAGTACAAAAACATAGTTAGAAAAAGACGTAGTATTTGGTAAGACAATAGAGTGATTAGAGTCAAAAATAAATTAATTGCACATTAAAAATATCTAAAAGAGTCTAATTGGATTGTAACACAAAGAATAAATGCTTGATGGAATGGCTACCCAATTTACCTTGATGTAATTATGATGCATTGCATGCCTGTATCAAAATATCTCATGTACCCCATAAGTATATACACCTACTGTGTACTCACAAAAATTAAATAAAAAAGAAGCAGGAAAAACAAGGCTAGGAAAACTATGAAGAGTGATAAGAAGATAGAATTTAAATCGTAAAATACTTTTTGAGTTTTAGAATTAGACCAAATGCATCCAGTCCCCGACAGGAGGTGCTGCTCTCAGTGCGTGGAGGGGAGAGATTGAGGAGCAGGTGCATGAGTATTTGTGCTTCCATTTAGTCCCTATCAGCTTTTCTTCCTGGCTTCAATTACTTTGTACTTAGAATGTCTCTTATAAATGTGCATAAATCTATTATATAATTTTACTATATATATATATATAATATGTATATATTCATGTTAAAGTTGTAGAAAAAAGACTAAAATATAGTGTTAAAAATTGCCAACGATAGTATAACTTTGAAAATATTATGATAGTATTTAATTCATAATTTTGCCTCTGTTATACCCTGTCCAAAGATATGAATTTAGATTGCAGAATAAATATTTAATGTTATCTTTCATTTTGGGATATAGTTGAGCCAATAGTAAAATATGGTATCTATTTTTACTCTTTAGAATTCATTTATTTCAAGATACAGTTATAGGTGTTAGGTACATTAACTTAGTCCTACCATGAAGGAGAGTAAAATCTCATTTATTTGTTCCTTACCAAGCTGTGGTGCTGTGCTGATGGTTTCATTTGTACCATGATATTGTTTCTTTTTTTTAAACTCATTTTTTAAACTAATTTACTTTTGTGAAAACCTATTATAGGAGTGCTTAATATATTAATACTTAAAACTGTTTCATGAACGTCGAATTAAATTCTAGAATTATGACATTTATAGACATTTATATCTACTTCTACAAGTATGTCATAAGAGATGTCTGTACTGGGAAGTAACATTCAGATTTCAGTTAAAATGCTTTGTATTCTATAGTTTTATTAATTTGTATGATTCCTACTAAGATTCTTAAGAGTTCAGTGAGATTGAAATACACATTTCTACACTAAAATGGAAGATATTCCTTTTCAGATTTTTCTCCATACATTGTATTAATTTATAAATTTTAAATATATGTATTAACATCTACCGAGAATAAGGAAATTTCTGTATAAACTTGCACTGGTCTCCTGTTTGAATACAAATTACTTTTGGTAAAATACAAAAGCTGTCCATTGGTAGAAACAGCCCTTGCCAATTTGCCTCTAGGAATCATTTCTCTTTCAATGTGATTTATTTGGCACCAAGCAGTCCCAGGACTGGCACTCTGCTTAGATTTTGATCAGAGATGCAAACTGGAATTTCTGGGCACTCTTTGGATTTCCTATGTACAATATGATGTCGTTAGAGTATCATTAAATGATCATTTGAGCTTTTAAAATAAAATTAAGCTTTTTTCTTAATTCAAGGGGACTTATCAACAAAGAAAATATTCCTTCTGGGTTCAACAACCTTGATGATTGTATTTTGAATACTCAGGAAGTCGAAAAAGTACACGAAAATACTTTTGGTTGTATTGGAGAAAGGAGCAAGCCTAAACGTCAGAAATCCAGTACTAAACTTTCTGAGCTCCATGACAATCAATACGGTCTTGTGGTAAGTGACTATGTCTATAAAATTTTACTTGTTAGGAAATATTACATCTCTTTTTCTTTGCTTTGTAAAAAAGTAAAAAGTAATTTTAGTGTTCAGTTTTATAACATTATAGAATATGAGTTCTGAGAGAGACCTTAGAGCTACTAAGTATGCATATTTGTATTTATTTTTAATACATACAAAAATTAAGGCTGAGAAATATTACATTGCACAAAGGAACAAGAGACAGCACACACTCTGATTTCCATTTATTTTTTTCTCATTGTTTCAAGCATTTTGTTTTTGAAATAAAATTGTCCATAAAGCATTTTTTCTTCTTGTTCCCAATTCTATTTGTTGTTATCTAAACGAATATGTTTTATAAATTAATGAATGAACTTAAAGCAAGGTGAAATACACGGTGAAAGAGTATCAGCTATCTTCGTGTTCAGAAATCACTTCATGTTCAGAAATTTAGTTTCAAATCTATACTCTTTTAAAGTATTTTCTTCCAAGTTAATCAGGAACAAAAAGAAATTAATCCCCTACATAGTTGCCTCAGAGCTGAATCCTGGATCATTAATTCAATGCATAGTATAAGTTTTTACAAGCAGTTTAATCAATAGCTAAATACTTATTCAGTGTAGCTATTAACATTCATCATCCTTTTTCCTTTATGTGTTAGTTTCTCTGAAAAATAAGCAACAAAGTCAGTCCCTTTAGTCAAAAAAAAAAAAAAAAACCCAAAACCTGGAGATAAGTTTTATAATATGACATGAACTAGAATCCCTAATAAAAATAGGCAATATCCTCTCCTACTGTTTGGTGTGCAAATCCTCTGATGTACTTTGTCTCTGACCAGTTTTTAGCTCCATGCTGGGTTTTTCATACATTGAACAAAATTCATGGGCCACCTATTTTTCTCATCGTCAATTTCTGCATGTGCTTGGAGAAGATTTCTAATTTTTCCATAAGTAAAATATACATAAGTGCAAATCTAGGGTTTTTCCCCCCATGTCTTGATGCATTGTTTCTGGAAGTAAACTGATCAGCTGGAATAGACAGAAATAATAAAAATCATCCACCTCAGACTTATGTCTGGTACGGTTCTCAAAATAAAGAATTTAAAGTTTAGAATCATGACACACTATTTTTTTAACATTCTTTTTTGTTGTTAAAAGTAAATATTTAAATAAAATGATATTAAGTTCACTAGCTCTTTATTTGGCCCATGGTTTGCTTATCTGCCAAAGAGATATCTGGTGACTAACAATCTGAGACTTGGCTTTATAGCATGAAAAGAAGCTATGAAGCAGGCTTCTCAGTTTGAATCCCTTTTTATATTTATTTAGCCCATTAATTTTTCCACTAGGAAGAGTGTCTTAAATTAGTTATACGGTAATCATTCATAGAAGTGGAAAAGTACATTTGCTCCTTAGGATATGTGTTTACTGATAAAACTATGGATATGGTCTGTGCTGAAAAACATTGGGATGGAAGAGATTCCATTTGGGGTTTTTTATGTGAAAGAATTTTCCCCTACCTCAATTGCCAGTTTCCGCATTCCAGGATTGTGCATGTCACATGTGAGCTCAGTGGACCGTGTCCTTATTGCAATGAATAATTTAAAACCCTGCCAATACAACTTAGAAGAAAAATTTCCTCATCGTTAAACTGAGGGTGTTCTCAAAGATGTTTTCTAACTCTCGTATTCCATGAGTTTAAAAATCTAACCTTTGCAAGTAACCACAAAGCAAAGAGCCAGGGAACACAACAACGACTAGTATTGAGGCTACATCCTGAAAGTTAAGTTGTGTATCTTCACTTCCCCTTTATTTTTAACCTTCTAATTTTACTTTCCCCAACTTTCCTCCAAAACCTTCGCCTAGCGCATTTTAAGTTCTTTACATTCTGAACAAACATTTGTTTCTATAGCTTAAAAAAATTATACATAATTATATACCTTATATGTGGCAGGAAATAGTTTAGATCTTGTGGATACAGTAGTGAGAAAAACAGGTAACAATTCCTGCCTTCCCGGAGCTGACATTCTACTCAGGGAAACAGACAATAACCAAGATAAATAAGTAAAGAATAAAGTATATTAGATAGTGATAACAACTAGAAAGAAAAAATATGCAGGGAATGGGGAAAGGAACTGTGAGGGGGAAAGGGATGCAGTTTTAAATGGAATAATCAGAGGAGACCTCTCCAAGAATTTGACACTTGAGTATAAAGAACTAGAGGAAGTAAGGAAGCAAGCCTTGCTGATGTAATGGCAGATGCAAGGACTCTGAGGCAGTTGTTTTCTGGAATATTCAAGGAACCACAAAGACACCATTATGGTTGGAAAAGAGTGAACAAAGTGAAAGAGGTAATGGAAAGGCAGGGCAGATTAAATAGGTCCTCGTAGATCGTTGTAAGGACCCCTCCTTTATTCTGGGTGACATGAGAAGCCATTGGGTTCTCAGTAGAGCAGTGATCTGACTTACTTAAATTTGGTGATGCTTTGTTGAAAATAGAAAGTAAGCAGGCAAGGGCAGAAGCGGAGAGACCAGTTAGGAAGCATTACAGTCATCTGAGTTTGAGATGATGGTGGCTTGAACTGAGGTGATACAAGAGCCAGCCATATGGACTCTCGGGCTTTACACTGCACTGGTCCAGGGAACACTGTTCCCACCAACTTAAACGTGAATGGTTTCCCCTGGAGTTGTGCACCGCAGTGGTCATGAGGTGGGGGTAAGAAAGTGGAGGTATTTGAAGATAGAATTGACAAGATCACCTGATAGATTCAATGTGGGGTATGAAAGCAAGAGAGGAGTCAAAGATGATTCCAAGATTTTTGGCCTGAGCAGCCAGGAGATTGGTGTTGCCAATTTACTGAGAGGAGGAAGACAGAAGTTTTGGGAATCATATCCTAAGTTCAGTTTCTGACATGGAAAGATTGAGCTGCCCATTTGACATCTAAGAGGAGAGATACTAGAGAGGCAGCCGGGCTTCTGGGAGAATGTCCTCCTTAGAGATACAAACGTGGGAGTCATGAGCATTATAAATGATATTTAAAGCCAGTACACTGAGATAACCAAGGGAGTGAATATGGATAGAAAAAGCCTTCACAAAAGGCCTTGACACACAGAATGGGGAGATGAGAAACCAGCAGAGGAAACTTAAGCAGCAGCAGCCAGAAAAGTCAAAGAAAAATGAGGTGAGTTTGGTGTCTTAGAAGCCAAGTAACCAAGGGTCTCAAAGAGGAAGGAGAATCAGATGAAGACTGAGAGTTCGACCATTGAAATTAGCAAAATGTAGCTCCCTGGTGATCTTAGTAAGAACGCCATTGGTAGAAAGATGGCAGCAAGAGCCATTTTCAAGAGAAGATGGTAGGAGAGTAACTGAAGACAGTGAGTAATGGCCTCACGGTGATCTTGCTGGCCCAAGCACAGATCAAGAGGAGAATATGGTGTAGACCTGGAAAAGCATCTAACAGATTTGGTGTCTTTACAGTGGGAACTATCTGGCTCCTTTCTCCCTCTGTCTTTTTGCTTCTTGAGGATATCATGACCAGCAGAGACTGGGAGATGATGGATAATTCAGAACTCAGAAATCAGGGGCAGTGAGGTACCAGTCTGGGCATCAGACTGCACTGCCTTATCTTGAATTATTGCCACAATCCCAAGCTTTCCCTTTCCTTAAACCCCAGGCTCACACCTGTGCCCTTTCTTCTCTCTCAGAAGAAAACCTTACCTCCTCTTTGACTTTGAAGAGCTGAAATAACCAGCTTCTGTTTCAACTTCCCTCACTTCGCTTCAGAATATCTCTAGCTCTCTGCATGTTCTATTTGCTTACCTGCTCAAATGACAAAGTAAGTTTCCTGAATTCTAAGGCTAACCTCTAAGGTGAAAAGTATCTTTAGAAATTCTGTTTTCTACATCCATCTCCCAGCACCCCCGACATGTGCAAGTGAACATATTTACACATACACACTTCTCTATTAGCTCGTCTCCATTGGCCTAGAAAAAAAGTCTCTTTATCTCCAAACTTCCTCTCTAGGGCATGCATTTTATCCAGTAATCCTACTTCTACTACTCTGTTCTAGGTGCATAGTTTTTTTTAAGATGGAGTCTCGCTCTGTTGCCAGGCTGGAGTGCAGCGGCGCGATCCCATTCACTGCAGCCTCTGCCTACCAGATTCAAGCGATTCTCCTGCCTCAGCCTCCTGAGTAGCTGAGATTACAGGCACATACCACTATGCCAAGCTAGTTTTTGTATTGTATTAGAGATGGGGCTTCACCATGTTGGTGAGGCTGCTCCCAAACTCCTGACCTCAAGTAACCCACCCACCTCAGCTTCCCAAACTGCTGGGATTACAGGCATGAGCCACCATACCCAGCCACTAGGTTCATAATCCTAAATATCAAAAAAACCACATGTATTAATTTGTTCACTGCAAGGCTATTTATAATCATGGATAATTAGAAGCAATTTAAATGTTCAGAAGTAGAAGACCAGATAAGTAACATTTGTATGTCAACTCAATAAAATATTCTGCAATGATTCAAAATTCTAGTTATGAAGATTAATAAAATAGAAAATCTTTGACAAGTTATATTTTGAATGCTTTGCATATATTCTCAATTTTAATCCTCTGAATAATCCATAGGTAGATATTATTATTCCCATTCTAATCGTGAGGAAAATTAAGCACAGGAGATTAAACAGCTAAGTCACACGTAAGTGGTGGAGCTGGGATTCCACTCTATTGCCCTACAATATAAAAATAGGTTATGAAGCAATATCTACAGTGCATGCATATATATGTATGAAATATTCATTCCTCATTCCTAGGAAAAAGGACTAAAAGAATATATAGCTAAAAGCGATTGTGTGATTACATTATGTTGGTGGCAGTAGTATTACATGTAATTGTTTCTCTTCTCTCCAAATGTGTTCTGTGTGATTATATGAAATTTAGATTATGACGTTTAATATACAAAAAATAAAAACAAAGTCTGTAGGTCTCTTATTTATGAACAACTTCCTTTAGTTTCATGTACACTCTGAAATCTCAGTCAAGGTTCAAGAAAGGAGAATAGGTCTTGCCATCATACCTGAATTTCAGTTCCAACTTTCTCATTTCATAGCTATGGCAAGTAAAGCATGTTACTTAGCCTTTTACTTCATCTGTAAAATAGCAGTTTTTTTGTGAGACTGTGTTTTTTTGGGCGACTTAAGTACAACTTAAATGTGCTAAAGAATAGGTAAAACTGAACACAGTAAATATGTTTCTGCTCTCTCTACTCTGATGGCCAGTCTTTTTCCTTCATTTTATCATCACACATTTTGAACGGTCTGTACTTGTTAGTTTGAGTTCTTCTATTGTTTGTTTGTTTGTTTGTTTTGAGACGGAGTTTCGCTCTTGTTGCCCAGGCTGGAGTGCAACAGCGCAATCTCGGCTCACGGAACCTCTGTCTCCCAGGTTCAAGTGATTCTCCTGCCTCAGCCTCCCGAATAGCTGGTATTACAGGCATGCGCCACCACACCTGACTAGTTTTGTATTTTTAGTAGAAATGAGGTTTCTTCATGTTGGTCAGGCTGGTGATTTCCCTGCCTCAGCCTCTCAAAGTGCTGCTATTACAGACATGAGCCACCATGCTCGTTCTTCTTTTCTTATTTATACATCAATTCCTATAGTCTAGATTCCACCCTCAACCCCAACTCCAGCCCCAGCCCTGTTCTCTACAGAACCTTTTTTCATGTCACTACTGATTTTTTTTGGTTACGATTTGTCCCTGTGCTATGACTACACCTAGTCCTTGGCCTCCTCAAGTCCTTGGGGTGTTTGATGCTTTGTGGCTCTTTTTCTGAACCATTTCTCCCTTGGTCTCAATGATACTGACCTCTCCTTGTCCTCATAGCACAATGACTGTTTTCTTCTTTGTTGTATCCTTCCCTGGCTTATCTCCCATAAATCATGTTTGTATTTAAATGTTACCTAGATTTTTGTTTCATATCTCTTTTCTATCTGAACTTTGAAAGCTTCTCCAATTTCATGGTTTCAATTGTCGCCTCTCTGCAGATGACTTACAAATTAACATTTGATAGATTCTGTCTGCAGTTCACCCCAGTGAGTACTTTAAAGTCAACATGTTGAAACTAAACTCATCATCTTCTCCTCAGCCTCTTTTCCTCACAGGAGTCCCGTCTGATCAATCACATCATCTTCTTAGTCGTTTTCTAAGTCCTTTCCTTTTTCTTAACTCCATCCTTCCTTCAACATTTCAATCATTTGTCAAATTTAGTTGATTCTGCTTTTTAAAAAGCGTTCTGTGCCTCTCCTTTCCCTTTTTGCATTGCCATTACATAGCTGAAGCTCTTATTATGACTAGTCTAGAATATTGAAACAGCCACCCGACATGTCTCCAAGTCACCACTCACTTTCCTCTCCAGAAACATGCTGTCTGCTGCTGCAAAACCATTGTCTACCCAATGCAGCAATTTTCAACCATTGTTTTCAGTGTAACACAACTCAGCAAGAACTCCTGTCAAAAACTACATGACCGTGATTTTCTGGGTGGTGTCATATATAATGTAAAAAAGCCCAGTAGTGTGAACCACTGACTTAAGATTATTTATTCCTTCAGTCACACAACTAGCTATATGACAAAGCACTGTTCTCAACACTAAGGACACAATGTGATCAAAACAGACACATAGTCTGCCTTCCTGAAGTTTACATTCTTGTAAAATGAGATGCATAAGAAAGAAGTATCTAGTCAGACGGCAGTGCATGCTGTGGAGAGAAATAAGGCAGAGTAAAGAGGATGGAAAGTGAGAAGAGGTAAAGGACCACTTTCGTAGAGAGGACATTCAAGTCAGGCCTCACTAAAAATGATGCTTGTGCAGAGCTAAAGGAGGTGAGGGAAAGAGCCATCAGGATATCTGGGGAGAGAAAATCCAGGCAGAGGGAGCAGCATGCTGAGCCTTTGAGGATGGGCAAGAGGCGGCTATGGTTAGAACAGAATTGAGAGGAGCATTGTAGATGAGGTCAGAGATGCAGCAGAGGTCCTGATCACCTAAGGCTTCATAGCCATTTTTAGGACTTCAGCATTTACCTTAAGTAGGATGAGGAGCCACAGAGGATTGAGAGGGGAAAGAAGCCATTTTGTAACATACCTTATGAAAAGATCACTCTGGCAATGGTGTTAAGTATAGTGCATGGGGTGACGAGAAATGAATAAGGATTAAAATAAAATGATTGACATAATCTAGTAAAGAATTTAAGTAGGCAGTTAGATATAGTAATCTGGAGGTCAAGGGAGAGATGAAATAAAAATTTTTAGAAGTCTTTGGCACACAGTTGGTATAAAAAGCCTTGAGAGTGGATAAGCTGACACCAAGGGACTGAGTATAAAGGGTAAAAAGAAAGGGTCCAAGGACTAAGCCCTGAGACACACCCGCATTTAGGGGGTAGGATGATGGGAAGGTAGCACCAAAAGTGTCTAAGAAGGAGCTGCTGCCCATGTCCAGTGCAACGTGGAGGCAAGAGCCTCATTAGATTTAGGTCCAGAGAAAATCGAAAGAAAAGAAATTGGAATATAGAGTGATCGTTCACATATATCTAGCTAACCCACAGCTACCTCGATGGGAGCTATTTCGGTGGGAAGAGGCAGGAAGAACCTGATTAAGTGGGTTCAAGAAAGCCTAAGAGGAAGTGAGTTGGATACTACAAGCATGGAAAGTCTTTGGACAGGGTTTGCCCTACAGAGGTGAAGAAAAATGAGATAGCAGTTGAATAGAATACAATAGGAAGAGTTTTTAGAAGGCAGTGATATTACAGAATATTTGTATAAGACAAGCCAATAGAGAGGGGGAGATGACGATGCAAGAGAGATCCATTGTAGGCGCAATGTTCTTGAGTCAGTGATAGGGGAGGGAACCTAATGGACAAGTGGAGTGGTATAATCATAAATCACTTTGACCTAAAGACTATCTCATCAAGAATTCCAACAGCTTTTCCCTACTTTGCATAACACCAAAGGTCCATCTTTGTGTTGTAACCACAACTTACCCTTCATCTAAAAAGTGAATATTCTTCTAATTTATATCAGTCTCTTCATGTTTATATACACATCTAGGATTCCTTTCCTTTGTGTACTATTGAGTAAGGAAAGAAGGCTATACATATTCAATAGAAGCCTACTTCAAGTATCCATGAAACCATCTGGTTTTTTACTTTTAGTATGTATAGTATTCAATAAATTACATGAAATATTCAACACTTTATTATAAATGGGCTTTCTGTTAGATGATTTTGCCCAACTGTTTAGGCTAGGCTAAGCTATGCTGTTTAGTAGGTTAGGTGTACCAAATGTATTTTTGGCTTATGGTATCTTCTAATTACCATGGGTTTATTGGGATATAACCTCCATGGTAAGTTGAGGAGCATCTGTATCTGGTGAAGCATTGTATTGGCCAGGTCTGGAAGCCACATATGTCACTTTTCACATCCCACCGGAGAGAAGTTAGTCACATGGTTGTATCTGATCACAAGAGAGGCTGCGAAATGTATTGTTGCTGGGCACATAGCTACTTTATTATGGTGGAAGAAGTGTAGTGTGGGTTTGGGTGGACAGCTAGCAAACTCTTTCATAGGCATCTTTCATGATACCAGTAGTTCTTTTTGAATATGGATGAGCTTATACAATTTTTTGAGCAATAAAACATAAAATGTACAAAAGGGTACAAAAAGGAATTTCAATATGCCATTAATCCTTTCTTAACAAGACTCTGTTCTCCTTCTCTTAGAGCTCAAGGTTAGAATAATGAACCTGTTTTGACTAACAGCATTCCTGTAGCCTTCAGATTGAGCTGTTTGTATATTGAGAGAGGCATTTTTGTGTGTGTCCTCTACTAAGGCTCTGTCAGCATTTTACAGTTTTAGAAGATGAATTTGTTTTTGTTCCAAGTGTTTTCAAGTGCTTCAGTCAGTGGTCAGACAGGTTTTGAGCCTAGCTTCCAATGCCAACACAGAAAGGGAGAAAGAAAAAGAATTAAAAATAAATTCCACAATCTCAAATGAACTTTTATCAAGGATTCTGCTCTTTTAGACTTGAGGTTATCTTTCTAATTAAGGAGAATGGTCTTTAAAATTCAGTTCCTCTGATACCCCAAAATTATCAAAATAAACTATGTCATAGTGAATCTGTGTTTTGAAGGTCACTGATAGAACTCATATGAACCAGAATTTATGGATTATAAACTAGGCTTTATCTGGTTGAAAAAAATTGCAATGCCAGGAGCAATTTTATTTAATTAGACTTAAAGTCACAATCCGTTCTTTACTGTTTTTTGAAAATTACCTATTATCTTTAAAAGGCCTAAACTTAGAAGAGGAATTAAAATAAAAGTTAATGCAATAAAACATTTTCACAATCATTCTATTACTTCAACCTCTAATCAATGAAATCGTTAATGGACTACCCTTTTACCACACCTTGTAGAGATGTATTTGGGACATAAAACAGTTTAAAGCCTTCAAAAGACAATGACTCAATATTTTCTTGTAAGACAAGTACTATTAGTAGCTGGAGCACATTTGAAAGTCCAAAAGCATACTTCTCAAAAGCATTCTGCATTTCAGCATTATTTTAACCTGTACATTACATTTTTTCCTTCCCTCATCTTAGTGAAGTAGAGAGACTACTGATCTACTTCTTTATCTTAATCATTCCTCCCTACCCTCAAGACAAAGAGTACAAATTAGAATCTATAAAACTTTTTATGCCCATGGAAATACATAGTTTTGTTACTGTACTCATAGATGTCTACTACCCTTGTTAGTTTCATTTGGAAAACATTGCTTTTCCAGTTGTAACCTTCTTCAGATGTTCCATTTCCAAGAGGTATAGGTGCAACCCAGCTACCTTAGGAAAGGAACACTGTGTACTTGCATGCTGTTTTAGTGAAACCAGACAATGACTATTCAGCAGTCTCAAATGTGTACAGAAATAACATTACAATTAGAATTATTGAAAAGCCTTAGAGCAGAATATTAAATGATATTAAAAATCAACCTTTGTGAATTACATCTACAAAACCTCAAATTGTTGGAGAGTTCTTAAACCTATTGATAAAATGTGTAAAAAGTGGTAGGGAGGGAGTTGAAGAAGTTAATACTTGTTTTAACCCTGGAGATCAGCTAAGCTTTCTCACATCTCACAACTGCTTTTTGCAAAGCTTTCTATTCTGTGACCTAACTAACTTTATTCTGTAGTTCCAAACACCTGTATCAATTATATTTTGGTTCCTCTGTTTAGGTAAAAAAACAGTCTTCTAACAGCTTCTAACTGAAATATCTCTAAATTTAGATAATGCTATTATGGCTTATTTTCTCTTTACTCTTTTTCTTTCTAAGTATTTCTTTTTTATTTTATTTATTTTTTTCTTTTAAGCTAGCTCCTACGGGAAGGATCTGAATATTTCTTAGCCTTGATCTGAAACTGTTTAGTTATTTGGAAATAGTCATTTACATGTAATTATGAATGTGTCATTTCATTGGCAGTATTGTGAAATGATCTGAAGATAGGGGATTGTGCTTTACTTTGAAATTCATGTTTCAGAGCTTTAGGAAAACCTAATACTATTGCACTAGATCTTATACTAAAGATTTTGATAATCTATTGAAAATTACCAATAAGAACTAAGATTCTTTGTCATAGATATATCCCTCTTTATCAGGAAAGTCACATTCGGGTAATAAGAGCAATTATTCTTGATTTAATGGGAACCATTTTATAAAGACCTCTTCTAACTCAGACTTTAGAGGTATAAATATAATTGAATGTTGTAATTTTTAATTTCTCCAATCCATTCTAAAATTATCTAAGTGTGTAAATTGATGCTTAATATTCTAATGGCAGACACAAACACTGTATTTCCTGTTCTTGGAACAGCGTCTTAACTGTGAACAAATAACAGTAAAATATTTTCCTTGGAGATATTATAGCTTCAGAAACAATAACATCAACAATTACTAATAATATTCGTTAAATGTACCAGGCATTATTCTAGTACTTTACCTATTATTTTATTTAATCCTCATGACCACCCTATGTTAACTATTGTTGCCATCTTCATTTTCCAGATGAGGAAATTAATGCTTAAGTAGGGTCATACAATTGCCAAATGGTAGAACTGGAATTTTAACCTAGGTATTCTGATTTAGAGCCACCATCTATGTTGTCTCCCTTTATTTCTATTCTTTGATGGAGCCCAGGGCATCAAACTGAGAATTCCAGGCAAATTGGCCAAACCAACATAAATGAAAAATACTACAGCTATCTACCAAGTCAAAGATTAGTTTTCTACTCTAGTTATGTGTTTATTTTGTGGAGATTGTTGTAAATGCCAATTTCATGGGATTATTGTGAACATTAATTAGATTTACTTAGTAAAGGATTTTTTTTATAATGGGATGTTATTGATATGTAGATGAACATATGTTACTTCCATATATGTATAATTTACTTTGATGATACAGGATAAGTGGATTATGCTTAATATCCTTTTATTGCAGATATAAATCTGAGTTCAACAAAATTCAGGTCCAAATTTCCAAGGCAGCTATGTTTTTGAGTTTACTGAATTCAAATATTCCTTTGTTTGCTTATTTGCAATCTTCCTTCAAGGAAATGGCTTACTTTTTCTGTGCAAGTCACCTGAATTATGTTTAGAAAGCATTGGCCATATTCACAGAGGCAGTCAAAAAAACCTTACATATATGCCTCCTGGTAAGCATGAAGCCCACCTGGTCAGCCTAAAATACATACTGTTTAAAGTAGGTTTTCTGTTTTTATTTTTTCCATCTTAGCATATATAAAGATTAACATTAAATATTGCAGAAAGAAAGGTTCTCAAATTTTCATTTCTGTTTATAGATATGTTACAGCTTAGGTATAAGCTACATGTCACTCTAAATCATATTGGCAGTATACACTGAGTATAAATATGTGTGTGTGTGTACATATATGTATATACGTATAATACATACATGTATATACTCCACCTTCAATCTTATCAATATACACTGAATATATGTAAAGGTGTATGTGTTTATATGTATATATACGTTTTTAAGCATATATATGGAGAGAGAGAGAGAGAGAGTAAATGTTACATCAGTTTCTGATTAGATTCGAGGTCAGAGCCAGATTCCTTGATTCTAAGTCAGAGCCACCCTGATTCTCTAACAATCTGGGTTTTGCCATTTCGCTATGCAATGTAGGTAATACCTAAGAGAGACATTATAGGCCACCATGACCATTTCTACGATGCTGTCACATCTTTGTTAAAGGAATAATAAAGTTCAGTATACAATTCTGTGCAAGCATGATATAATAAACTGTCATAATTTTACTAGTTTAAACAAAGATAAAAAATGAGGACTAGAATTAGTATATATATATATATATAATTTTTTCTATTTTAAAGAAGGGAGGGTCTGCATTGCATATGTCTTACCATTCTTATTGGGCCATCAATAATGGTTCTGTTACAGAATATGGAAAGTCTCAATTCCACAGGATCTCATGAGAGAACTGGACCTGATGATTTTGAATGGA
This sequence comes from Cacajao melanocephalus, assembly GCA_963573385.1. Taxonomy (NCBI): domain Eukaryota; kingdom Metazoa; phylum Chordata; class Mammalia; order Primates; family Pitheciidae; genus Cacajao; species Cacajao melanocephalus. Next base: position 27,407 of record CAUYLG010064954.1, on the reverse strand, counting down.
TGTCTGATGAAAGGTAATTTTAGAATTTTCTCCTCATATTGTTTCCAAGGGCAAGAAAATGTTATTTTCATATAATGCCATGTGAATTATAAGAACTAAAAAGAATGGAATTAAAGGACTACATGTTTACCAACAATATTTTATAGCAAGGAAAATGCTTACAATAGAAAATCTATCACAGTGGTATTGAAGGCGAATAACTATAGTCATCTAGTTTATTTGTGTTTCCAGTTTTGCTTTGTTTTGATTAATCTTTTGTTTTTGAATTTTGTAAGTATTTGGTTTAGAGCTACTCAACATACTTTTAAAATAAAATCATAATATCAACGGATGAAAAACATTGTTATAAAACAAGTATTTTATGATTTTTTGTTATTGCTGTTATTTATAGCAAAGGAAATGAAAAAGATGGTGGACACAGTCAGCATCTCGAGGTGAGTAGCTAACGAGTAAAAGTAAGACTATGACGGAGCTGTTCATACACTCTTGAGTGTCCCTCTGAAATATCGGTCTGTCAATAAGGGATAATGAGATAAGTAATAGGACTGTGATTGATTAGAAAGGCAAATACCAAGACTTTCGGATTCCTTGAGAAATCATAAGAACTCCATTATTTTCCTTTGTGAATTACTTTGTTTTGCTTATGATGATAAACGTTAATGGCATAGGGATTTCTCTTTAGATTTTCCGTGTGGTAAAACAAAACAAAAACCCAAAGCTACTGGTTTTATTTTCCACAATTTGATGCATTTTTTTAAGTGATTGAAATATATAGGTAGTGAGTCTTAGTCACAAGGATTAGGTCAGGAATCTTCAAATTAACATAAATTCACTTGGAGTTACTTAATCCAATTTGTTTGCTGAGTTTCCTCTCTCATTTTAAATAAACAATGGAGAAAAAAGTCTCTCAACTCCCTTACGTCATCTGTAACTTCAAGTTTCATTTACTTTCCTGACCTCCCACTTGTCCTCTCAGGCATCACCATGCTGACCCAGGTATTTGGTTTCTGTTGCTCGCAACTCCAGCTTCCATTCCGTCTGCTGAGCGTCATTTTTAATTCATGTATGTGTATTCAACCTCCAAATACTTCCAACTCCACCTTCAGTCTTATCCGTTTTGCTTTTCAAGAATTAAAGTTTTTCTTAACCTAGTCTTAAATTCTGACTCTTGATATAAAGAGAACATTCCCTCTAACCCAATAATTTGTTATCTCTGTCGGGCACTGACCTAATTCACTGATGGATTTACTCAACAACATGTATTAAATCCTACTAGGTGCAGGTACTGTGCTAGGAACTGAGATTTAATAACAGCCAGTATATTTTCCCATGGAGTTTTATAGCAGGGCAGATTAAAAATCAGAAAGCTATGGACCCTCTTAGAAAATTGTATTCTTATTAAAAAAAGTGTATAAAATTCCTAGAAATTAACCCCCACTCCCCGAACACACAATAATGCTGTAGACTCCGAATATCTCCTGTATTCTTGTCATATATATACTTCTTCACCTGATAACTTAGCCAAATAATAGGAGAGGAATGCTTCCTGTTTCTGACCTCACAGCTTCTGAGCCACTTTTGTCATCTATTTCCAACTGATTTATGGTTCCTTCTTGGGACCGAAGCAACAAGCTGACATTCTTTCCTTGTCTCTAGGCGTCTTTTTAAAGATCATGTTTCCCCCACGATAGTGTCATGTTGTGTTTGTTTTTTTATGTTTTTATCCTTTCACTGCCATCTCCCTCCACTCACAGCAAGCACCTACTCCTCTTCTGCTATCTAATATGATTATAAAGAAAATCGCTTTGCCAGTCTCCTGGAGAGGTCTTCCCAGTTCTTTCCTTTTATGCCTGTTATGTTTTATGAGATGAAAGGGAATAAAAGTAACCTTTGTGGATGGACTTCATAGCATTAACTCATAAATTCAAAGTGGCACACAAACTAAATGGCAAACTAAACTGAACTCAATCTGCCTTGCTCTTTGGTGGACAGCTCCCAGGGCAGTGGATGAATCATGGGGAAACAATCTCACATCCTTCTTCCGTGTTCCAGGTCCTCTTATGTGTGTTACCCGTGTGCAACTACCAGTCAGTGCCCAGTGCCACTGCTGGCACTGCTTAGGCATTCACTAATAATAATCATTGTCATCATGACGGTTTCAGTTAGGAGATAAAATTAGGCGGTGAACTAAACTCTAGACTAAGCTCTCTATGTCACCTTTCTATCACAGCTGCACCAAATGAGAAAAATGAGACATCCCTTCACAAGATTGGGATGATTTTTACTTGTGAAAGCATGTGCTTCTTTCACTGAAGGAAATTTATTTTGTTATTATCCATGAAAGACAGTGAAAAGAACTGTTTTCCATTTTGTAAAAGTTTTTCCCTTGTTTCTGTGTGCTGTTACTTATTTTTAATATATGTAGTACTTCCTAAAACTTATCCCACTCAATAGTTAATCCGTTTTTTTAGTAAAAACATCAATAATCTTTAATTTTCAGTCATGAAAAATAAGTCTATACATTTTTATAGAAGTAAAAAGTATAGACTTTATGTATACTTCTATAAAGTCTATACTTTATAGACTTATTTTTCATGACTGAAAGTTAAAGATTATTTTCATGACTGAAAATTAAATTTACTCCTCTTAGAGTTCTGTTTAGCCAGTATTTATTTTGTTTCAGGTTTCATTACATAAGATTGAGATGTCAGATTTTGCATGCCCACTATTGAATATATATTGTAATATTTTATAATATTGTCATTTAAATTTCTCATGTAAACTGTCAAATTCATAAAAGATAACAGCATATAACAGCTCTTGGGGAAAGGTGATTTTTTTTCCTTTTTTTTTTTTTGGACTAATATTTCCATTAGAATGAGGAACATTTGTTTTCAGCCTCAGAAATGCTCTTTAGAGAGACAGGCAGAGAGAGGCTTCTCAGACCTGCCGCTCAAAGGCAAATGAACTTACAACTGTGACTCCATTTTTTAAATAATCAATTTGCGGCCTTAATGTGTTTGTCTGAAGGTATGTGTTGAAAGTGGACATGGGCTTATCCCTTTGTTTCATGCCTTTTTAATTTCTTTTAATTATGCAACTAATCTTATCCAAAAAGGTTCTCCTGAGATCTCAGATGGGCATTAGTCAATCAGAGTTACCCATTTCTATTTCATAAGAGTTCCTTATGTGGTTTGGATTAAAATTTGTTTAGTGACCCACTAGCAATGAGAAAAAAAGTTAACAGTCACTTCGAAATGTCCAAAATTAAAGTACAATTTCTTCAGATAGGTTCAGAAAGGCTGACATTTTAATAAAATATCCTATCGGGGCTATATGAAATGAGATAACATAAGGAAGAGCCAGGCACACTGGGCATGCAGAATCTAGAGTCTTTGTTCTTTGTTTATTTTTAAACCCTTTTTAACAAACTACAAGTATCCAGAAGAGAGGTCATCCTTAAAACTAGCAATTTCTAGATTCTAAAAGATATCCCTGAAATTACAGATTTTCAGAGTTCTGTTCCCAAGGGAGTTTATACTTTATGCTTTAATTTAATCCCTTCTGGTCAGTTATTTTCTGTGATGAAAATATTTTATGCTTCTCTATAAATCTGGAATATTAAAACTAAAACCTGACAATGAATCTCTGTTGAGAAGCCTAAACAAGTAAGAATTATTAACTACACGTGAAGGAATTACATTATCTGGGAGAGATCATTTCATGTCAGAATTCTGAGGTCAGTGAAGTGTTAAGTTCTTTCAAAATATTTTTACATTCTTCATGCTTTCTAAGCCTACTGCTTAAGAGAGCTTAGAAGCATACCTTTGATAACAAACAAGACATTCATAATGAAAAAAGACTAGTTCCATATTTCTTATCGTGCCAAAAATAAGTAAACGAAAAAGAGAAGAGAGAAAGAAGGAGAGAAGACAAGGCTTTTCAATCAAGACTGAGAATTAATATTAGTGTCACAAGATCTCAAGTACAGGCTTTTATTTGACTTGAAAAAGCAAATTTCTGAAAAGTATTTGTGAAATGGAGGACTGTTATTTTGATTCACTGTTTTCATGGAAGCTTTAGGACTTTATTTTAATATTATAACCAGAAAAATTAAAAGGCTCTATTTACTTCACATTCGCTTCCAAATCCGTCCAGTCGCCAAAGGCTAATGAAGCTTTGCAGGTCACATGGATTTTGAAAATGTATGTCCACTTTTCTTTATTGTCAGGCCAAACAAAAAATGTTTATGGTTCTGTGTAGTTCTTCTGTGAATACTGTAGCTTCTTCCTGTGCAAACTGCGTTAGCGTACTCTCTGATACTGTCATTCCTGGCTCTGATAAACTATGAGGCCACTTAACTATATCCTGTGCAGGGCAAAAGAAGGAATAAAACAAAAATTCACCAACTATTTGAAGCCAGAGAAAGAGCAGAGTCAAATAAAGTCTTGGGGTAGAAAAAGGTAGGTCCAGCTGGACAGGGACAAGTCTTGGCAAAGATCAGACTGATAGCTTCATAATTAATGGCTCCTTGACCTGAATGTGAAATGTTACCTGAGGCCCCAGGAGAGATGAGCTCTCTTCATATTTGCCCCATAGCATCCTGTTTTCTTTTATAACATACAAGATATTTGGCACTTTTATGTTCAGTGTCTCTCTTCTGCACTAAATCCCTTATCTTGCTTGCTACTAAATTCCAGCACCAAGGACATAGTATGTGTTCAATAAACACTTGCCAAATGTGAGAAGGAATGAATGAATGGGAAAGGGACGTAGGGTATAAATGGAAATAGCATTGTTTACAGTTTCTATAGGCTGTTTTATACACATTTTTTCGTTTTAACCCTCGCAAACCTTACAAAGTCTTATTCCTGTATTAGAGAAAAAAAAAAGCGAAAGTTCAAAGTTTACTCACTGAAAGTCTTGCAGCTAGTAAAGCTGCTATCTAAACGTGAGCCTCTGCCTCCAAAACCCATCCTAATATGCCATACTATATTGTCTCACCTAAGAGCCAATTTGTTTTAATACACGTGGTGTATTTTCATATAATGCAGCATTTTTGACGATGTTTAGTGTATGACATCACAGTACAAGGATCTTGGAGTTGAAAATTGTGAAAATAATTTACTTTCTGATTTAACAGAAGATATTAGACATGTAAATAACAAAAGTTGAAACCAAAAATATTTTGATACTTGAGAGTGCCTTTGACGTTTTAACCTTAATGACCTAGTGGGAGATATAGACAAATGATAAACTTTGCAATACTATCTAAGGAGCCCTATTAGGGTGGAACAACTGGGCAAGATGCTGCACCCAGACTAGGCTACCATTTGAAGGCAGAGCCGTTTTTATGCTAGTGTATATGGAGCCTGAAGAACTTCACCATGGGCCATAGGACATAGGACAGCATCCCCGGCACCCACATGTACAAAAAACCATCAGCAGTCTGCAACCCCAGGCAAGGCAACCCTGTCAGGTTCATAGACCAGCAGGGCCAAAAGTTGGGACTCGAGCAAGTAAGACCGCAGCCTCAGGGATTGATGGGAGCACAGCAGGACAGGGCCAAGCTGCACGTGCACTTCCACATGCGGTTAGGGTGTGCTGGGCTTAGTGTGTCCGGGGCTGTGGCAGTTGGTGTAGGTTTGTGTAGGAGGGATCTCTCCACTGCTGTGCCACAAATCAGCCAGAAAGCGTAGCTCATGTAAGTTGACATAGGTCTGTGGTGTGAATGACCTAATGCCGCATTATATGTGACACATCGTCTTCTTCTGTTTATGGTGGCTCTGGCGGTCCTCTGCAAGATTCCAAAAACAGTGACCTCTGTACTATTCCTGAAACAGAAAAACTGACCATGCCTCAGGGCCTTTGCACTTGCCTTCTTTCTTCCTGGAATGTTCTTTCCACAAATGGCTCACTTTCTCGCTTCCTGTCACTTTATCCCAGTGTCCCTGACCACTCAATATAAAATACAGGCCTCAACCACTACCACCAACATCCCTCTTACCTTGCTTTATTTTTCTCCAGCGCGTTACCAGTTTTTGGTTGATTAACTGTCTTCTCTGTAAGACTCATGAGGACGGGGATTTTATTTTGTCCACCATAGCTTCCCAAGTGTGTGAAAAAACTGTCTAGCAAATAGTAGTTACTGAAAAATCATTTCTTTCGAATGAATAAGTTTTCTTTGTATCTCTAGCACTTGACATAATAGGCAGCCCTATTATGAATAATATTTATTGAGTATATAAGTATGTAATACTTAGCCCAGCACACGAGGCCTCTCACAGTCCAGCATCTACTTAGCTGACACCTTTGTCATCTGCCATTCCCCCTACCTGTCCTAAGGGCTGGTCGCCCTGAAACTCTTCTCTCGCTGTGACCAAGCGTGCCGTGCTCTCACGCCTACATGTGCATTTGTTATTCCTCCTTCCTTCTGTGTGATGAGCTGTCCTCCCTCATCCCTCCAGCCCACACCTATCTGCCCCCAAATCAAAATTTCTGTTGCTGATTCATGACGGATACACCAGTGGCTCTTTTCACTCATACTTTTTCATAATACATTCAGTGCTGTCTTCCATCCCCTGTTGTAGTATGCTTCCCCTCAAATTGCAGTTGTATTTGCCTTGTCTCCAGTTCCCCTCTCTAGCAATTTTGAGGTGTGCCAGTGTTTCATTCATTTGTCATCATATGGTGTCAAATAGTAGCAGAGAAAGAACGATGGCTTCCATGTGTGTCTCTCCTGCCCCAGACACCATGCTGGGGGCCTTTCATACCTTAGGACAGATCTTCCAAAGAACTTTGCAAAATTGGTATCACTAATGCCATTTTAAAGGTTAGGTAATGGAGGCTTAGAGAAGGGAAGCAACTCAGCTAGGGCACCAGGCTAGTAATGTCAGAGCCACGCTTCAAACCCAGCTCGGCCTGTAAGCAAAACTCTTATCCTTTCTATGGCATTATGGTTTAAATGACTTGATATATATTCCTTATGGAGGAAATATGATACTTTAAAAATGAAATCATATTTCTGGTATTCTTTTTCTGATGTCTGTAAATGTAATAAGCATTATAAATCTTTGTTGAGAAAATGCTTAGTTGCCGTATGCATATATGCATATTCTCACTCTTTTGCTTCCCCCTGCCTGCACCCCCATCGCCCTCAACCCAGGCACACACATGATTGGTAACTGAGTGGCTTTGTAACTTAAAAAGCTGAGAACTGCATTTGGGCATTTGACCCTGGTCCGCTTAGGCTTTAGCTCAAGGGAAAAATACTTTTTGTGACATAAATGCCTAATCTGTTTTTTTTCCCCAGTAAACAAACAGCATTTTAAAAGTATCTTAAAGCTCCAGATTTATTTGGCATTTCTGTAAGACTTTAGTAGCTTACCATGACCTGATTGATGATATTTCATTTTATCTCAAATGTGAAGAAAGTATCAGTCTCCATGCATTATTTCATGGAAATATAATTGTAAAAAGCCCTGGCTGTTCCCTGATGATTTCATAGTAGGTTGTGTAGCTATTAAAAGTGGCTGAAAGTCTTAAGTTGTGCTTTATTTTAAGCATCGGAACGTTTCTCATACATTAATGAAATCACTTATGATATCCAGATATTTTTAGTTTTTTCATTTAATGATAGTATATTTGCCCAAATACATTTCTAGTTAATCCTAAAGAAAATCTTTTGTACAGATCTGTGCTACTTAAGGAATACATTTGTAAGCAAACTGTTCCATAAACACTTTTGTTTGTAATTGTATGAGACAGGGAAGAGTGACAATGGTGAATTTACAAATTGCCCAGAGAGCAAGGTTAAAAAAAAAATCAATTCCAGCGCAATTTGTTTAAACATAAAATTATTAACTTGAATATCAGCCTTTTGGGGAGGATTTCTCCATCCCTCAGATGTCCTAGCCTAGGGTGGGTGCCACTAATAAGCAAAACCAGTGTAGCCAAGTATTTAATATTCAGAGTAGACGAACAGTAAGAAAACAAGTGACAGTTGCGTATTTGTAAGGCATGAATTATGCATCACTGACTTGCCAGCTCTTGACTTTTTACTTTAAAAAAAAATTGCTCCCTGTGTAATTTTGGCTCATTTCCAGAGTCCGTATTCTTTACTGCTAGCTGAGATGAAACGCCAAACCCCTGTGCTGTTTGAATTTGCGCAACAATGCTTTAATACCCAGAGCTCCTCCATAAATAGTCTGTTCTCCCAATACTCAGCGAGAAAACAACCACAGGAAATCTGGGAATGTGCAGCTAGCCCCGTTTAATTGATCTAAGCAGCCAGGGCCAGCAGGGGAGCTTTCGCATACACAGCCTCTGTTCCTGACTTGCAGGACTGTTTACCTAAGGGGCAAAGAAGTCCACCTGCGAAAGACACCATGTTGCTACTACAGCCTTAGCAACAGCGGTCGCCCGGTTTTCCTTGTTGTTGTTTACAGTCTGGAGAGCCATACTCCTTTAAGAAAACACCAAACTCCTTTCCCTCATTCCTGGCCCCAATCAGTAATCACCGAGACTGTCAGCTGCCTGTAGTTATCGGGAAGAGCAGCCTGAGGAAAGTTAAAGGAGCACAGATGGACAGTTGCTTTTTGCATGCAAGTGGCCAGCTAGGATCCGGGGGGCTTCAAGCCATGATTTGTATTTCTGTGCTGGATGCCTTAGCAGCTGTGGCTAGGGAGGTTTTCTCCTAAAGGAGTGGAATTGCTGCAGTCGTCTTTGGGTTTTGGGTGAGCAGCAGATATTTGGGGACATTGTGCTGTTATTGCAGAGCCCCACAATGAAGATCCAGGAGCATCCCAGCCTATCTGACACCAAACAGCAGAGGAATCAAGATGCCGGTGACCAGCAGGAGAGCTTTGTCTCCGAAGTGCCCCAGTTGGACCTGACTGCATTGTGTGATGAGAAGAACTGGGAAGGTAGGGTTGTCTGGTGTTTGGATGATTTACTATCAGAAAAGCATACATAAATAAGCACAAAAGAGAGGCATGTAACTGTGCGAGAGTGTGGGTGAGAGAGCTGTGCATGCAGAAGTAACAGCATTTCTAAATGACTGAAAATCCTTGACCTGGCAGAGGAATACCTCAGGGTAAATGTTGCTGAGAGTAGCTGCAATCTAAGAAAGAAAATATGCTTGCCCTTTATCATAGTGTCACCTTGCAGGCCTTTTTTTTTTTCTTTGTAACTCACCAGGAGTGCTGATCTGTGCATGCCTTTCCTCCCTCGTAGTACCAAGCAGAGTAATAGGGAACCAGTGTGCTTTTCGGATTTCTACCTTCTGTAGCGCAGTCTTCCCACTGCTGCATGCCAGCCACCTGCCTTTCATGAAATCTCCTTCCCGTTTTTCAAGAACGCCGTTTTGGTTTGCTTTGTTTTTACGTTTGTTTTTATGGATAGATTTTATTTCAGGTTAGCAAATGTAAGGGAATTGCTTATCAAAATGAACAGTGAATACGTGCATCTTACTGAAAGCCTGTAATAGAGTGCTTTAGATTGGTTTTTTTTTCTAGAGACTTTTGGTGAAAATGTTAGAAATGTACTTGCGAGGAAGAAGAGAGTATCCTTGTCAAAACTGTGTTTCAGGGAGGATATTACAGCAGTTTTATCAAGCTGCTTATCCTTTCATTATCCATGTGTCTGCATCCAAACACATACCAATGTGGATCCAAAATAAATGCCAGTCTACGTCTGTATAGTATGTGCGTGAAGGCTTCAAGGAGGGAAAAATTGTGCGCCTGATTTCAATACGGCAGGATTACTTAACACAATGAAGTACCAGGGGGGTCACAGCTGTGAAAAATCAGTCCCATTTCAGCACCTGGATCTCCTTGTCTTCTCTCCCTACCCTCTTTCCTCTCTCTTTTTTTTTTTTAACCAAGAAGTTATGTTAATGACCTTAGATAAAGGATCAAGAGATTTGAAAAGACCACCAGGTGAAATAGAGTAAACCCCGTTATGCTTCTAGCATCCAGGGCTTTACTGAAAACACAGTTTTTTATTCTAGTTCCCTGTCCTTGCAATCTAAGAAACCTGTTCTAATTCTTTTTATATAATTCGGCAGTGGATTTGAGATTTTTTCAGCGATTTTCAGCTCAAAATGCATTCAATGAGCAACAAAATACAGGGTTAATTTTTAATTTATGTATTCCTGAGTACCTTTCTGTTCTTTCATTTTTGAGTATTTTGAAATAATCACATTAGTTTTTAATTCATACATTAAAAAACAACCTGTGTCCCCATCCCGCACAAAAAGTCCCATAGTAGTCACTGTTACCCAAATAAAAGAAAAATGTGGTAATCAAAAAATGAATGTTATATGTGAGTCTTAGTGACATGGTCTGCCCTAAAGCTCTAGAAAAAAACTAAGATTTTTGGTTAAAATTCAAATTAGTCACATTTTTTCTTCCTCCTGAAATGGACTCAGTTTGATTATTTTTATCTTGGTTAGTCATAAATTTATCCTTTCTCCCAGCCACTTAAATAAGGCTAATATAAAGCTGAAAATATTCTTCAGAGTGACTGAGAAAACCAGTTTATAGTTTCCTTAAAACTATTTTATTAACATAAAATTTTTTCTTTCAGATAATTGAAGGTACCAACATTTTATTTTAGAAATCTTGATATATTTTGTAAAAAGTTATTGGAAAAAAAATACATTGCATTTCAATAGGCTTGGGAAAGTGAATTGTATATTCCAAGTAATCTTTGAAATCACTTGCTTTAACCTTTTTTGTTTTTGTTTTGCCAGTTACTGCATTTGTCATTGAACGTACATATCTTTAAAATCTACAGGAATTCGCATCAAGGCTATTCTGATCATTTGGTTACTGCTTTCAGTGACCTTTTTTTAAAGATTATATACTTGTTGTAACTTTCTAGGTTACATTATAGCATTCATATAGCTATAATTATAATCAAAGGAATTTTTGCATAAAATGAGAGCAATAAGTCTGATCACTAAAATACCACTTTTTTAATAGCTAAAGTAAGAAACAAAATAGTGTCTTTCCAGTAAGGAATAAACTTTGCAGTAATTTGTGAATGTGAAGCTGGTGGAACAAAATATGTAAATGAGAGTCATAATTACCAAAAACCATGTGAACCAGTATCCATCTACAGGACCCGGTCACTAGTCTTGAAGCCAACATCCCCTCTTTTTTTGGTTTGGTGGCTCCTTCCCATCCCCATACCATAGCTCATACTCTCATTAATAGAGAATCATAAAATGTCAGGGAGGCAATGCTTACTGCAGAGGCGAGCACCAGCAGGCTGTTCACTAACTACTGCCCATCCACACGGAAATGATGTTCATTGGTTTCTGGGGCTCAGTATCAAGGAAACAAAAAGGGAAATACAACTAATAAATAGAGTCCATAAGAGATGTAGAATGGGACCTTCCCAAAGTGAATGTAGGATCCGAGTCTGTTCATGCTTATTGGCAAATACTAAGCAAACTATCTTTTTTAAATATATATAGCTGTTTTAGGACACATTATTTGATTTATCCACGTGACTCTTACTAGAATTTTCAATCTCCAGAGTTAAATGAATACACAAATTTAATATACTACTCTGTGCTATTTAAAGTTCTTCAGAGTTGCGTAATTAGAATGTTCCCAAGCAGTCCATTATGTTGATTTGACGATACTCCTTGTGTAAGTACTGGAGTTTAAGCACTCAACTACTCTATTCAGTAGGTCCTGATGGAATTAAACTTAAAGGGGCATTTTAAGCTGGGCATGGTGGTATTCGCCTGTAGTCCCAGCTACATACGGGCTGAAGCAGGAGGATCATTTGAGCCCAGGAGTTCAAAGCCAGCCTGGGCAACATAGCAATACCCCACTTCAAAAAATCAGGAGATGGGTGGTATTTTAAAAATGGCGTAGGATACTTCATATATCCAACTCATCAGTTACTACTTACTGGAAATAACTGGAAAGGAAATTCTTTAAAAGTATCATAGAAAAGCAAGAGATCTTAAGATCTTCCACTTGAACCTTCCTGTTATACAGATAAGAATATTGAGGCAAAAGAAGCAAAATGATGATTCAAAGTAAAAGTCTCCTGACTTCTACCTGATGCCTCTTTCTAAACAATGCCAGTTTTATGACCTTGCAGGAAATAGATCAAAGTGGTTAAGAGCCAGATTCCCTGGGTTCAGATCCTGGCTCTGCTGCTTACCAGCTTTGCAGCAAGTTAGTAAACATGTCTCGGTTTTCGCCTTAATTTCCCCATCTTTAAATAGGATGGTAACAGTACGTAATAATGAAGAGTAGATAAAGTAGTGTCTACTTGATAAGTGTATTGCAAAGATTAAATGAGCTAAAATATGCTAAGTGTTCAGCACAGTATGGGCACATAGTAGGCACCATGTGAGTCTTAGTTTTATCTTCCATAAATGTTTCCAAGTATAGTTTCAGGAAAAATCAGCCTAAGTTTGCCTTCTTTGAAACCAGAGCGCAGTTTACCAAATGGCCGTGGATGGCTCTGAACACGAGAGGAATCAGTGATTACTAGGTCCTCTACAGATTTACTAAGGATTAACCATGTCACACCAACCTCCTTTCTTTCTTTGGTAATATTAATACTAGACTCTAGATTAGGGAAATGGTGCATTTGCAAAGACCTCAGCAGAGCCTTTGACAGGGCCTTAGCGATAGCCTTGTCGGAGAAGTGGGAGAGAAGACAGGTAGGATAGTGAATTAGTAACTGATTAAGCAACTGTTCCTAACTGTGCAGATAAATGGATCAAAGTCAACTCAAATGGGGATGTTCTCATCAGGTAAAAAGTCCTCAGCCCTATCCTGTTCCACACATTTATTAATGATTTAAATAGCTTGCTTATTAACTTTGCAAACAGGGACAAAGCAGATATATGAAATGTAAGGATTAAATTTGTGATTGATAAAGCAGACCACTCTGGCTCTTTCTGATAGTTTACAAGACTACTTGAACAATTTGATAGAACTACCATTGTTCTAAAGTTAAATTTTGGAACACTAAAGAAACTTTTGTAAAATTATTCCAGAAAAGAGCCTCCACCGTGAGGTTTATGTCTTTCTATGTCTGGGATGTGCAATTACCTCCTAGCTCAGCTGAGCAGAAAGACGGTTACATCTTGCCGAGGAGTAATGGCTCTAAATAATATAGTTGGAAAGGAAATGTGGAAAACATCAGCCCCCTTAATTCTGTGCAGATTTCTGAGAAATAAATCATCTCAATAGCCGGTTTTCTTTTGCATGGTAAGTGGATCCAGCCAGCTAAGCAGAGAGTAGCTATGTCCCAGTGACCACGTTAGCATTATTCAGAGATATGTTCCCTGTTTCTACAGAAAATTTCTGTTATATCCATGTGTACTATAGTGTCTGAATTGGACTCCCCCAGGGGCTATTATTTTTATTACTTCAGTAGCAAGCTTGCAGCTTTTATCTGTTATTTCCGACCTGCTGAGATGTCAACTGACTGGGGTGGATTAATTTTTAATAGGCATGTCATACTTATGTCCAGAGTTCACTGTGACAAGACAGATGACTCAAAGCAAAACTGTGCACAAGGAATTTTGGTCTACATTCAAAAATGCATTTATTGTATGTGTTGGTTTAGCAAGACAGTCCAGTGTGAAGCCTCACACCCCTCCTGTTTTTCTTTTTGAATAATTTTCTTGCAGCATCCCTGTCTCTTTCGTTGGTCTAGAGTTGCTAGTTAAAATATGAAATATTTCCCAAAGTAGCAACTGGGAGTGGTCAGTGACTACATCCTCAAAACCAGCTCTCTAGGCAGGCAGTGCAGTCGGACCTGTTGTCTACCACACTGTTCTTATTTAGTGCTTTGTTATGTAGTTGAATGCCAACTATCAAAACAGGAGCCTTTTAGATAATGCTTTTAGATCATTTCAAACTAAAATGGGGAACAGTTTTATTCATTGCTTAGTTATATTGAACTGTGTATTACATGTCATTTTGAGTAGAAGCCTTAAATTATAAGATGACAGAATAACAGAAAAGAGAGAAAAGAGAATCGTGTAAGCATTTTGTGTTGCATACATGAGAAACCTTTCACTTCTGTTCTACATGCAGACTAATGATGAAACATACCTATTTATTAAGGTTGAAATTCATAGAGTCTTACATTTCTTATTTTAAAATAAGTGAATTCATTCACCCTAACTATATGCTTTCGGAGAAAATGTCACTGGTAAGCTAGAATTGCTGCAGCTGTGTATTTCCGTCCACCCCTGGAGACACTAGGAAAAGGACACATTTGATCTCCCGGTCAGTGAAGCGATCGGTCAAGAATAAAGCCACAAAATAAAGCTGTGTTAACAAACAAGAAAACTGATGGACGGCCCTGTCATTAGCCACAGAGCATCAGAGCATGATTATTCAGTTCCATGATTAGCATTTCATAGTGAATTCAAGATCACAGTTTATCTTATCATACACTCTTAAAATAAAATTTTTTATACACAGGGACCACCTGGTTGAAAACATACAGATTAGTTGTAACATTTTTAAGGAGATATTCTGCTAGATTCTAACACATTAAAGAGCTTCAGGATGTAAGGTAACACCTTTTAAACTAAGTTTTTCTGAGTAGAAATGTCAAACCTAGCAGCACACCCGTATGCCAATATCAACATCAGGGTTTGCTTTGCCAAAGCCCTCTGTCCCGAGGAAAGCTTTGTGCCCTGCCCCCAGTTGCTTTGCTCCTTTGCCATTCTGCGGTGAGCTTATTGCCTGCTGCATTACTGTTCAAGCCATCTTAACCCTTTCCCTCTCCTGGGTTTTAGTCCTCGCAGAAAATTACTGCTGTCTTATGAAATACCATGACAGTTTAATTGTTGCATTTTCCGCAGCTGACCTGTTTTATTTTTTATAGGGGTTGCTTTCCACTCCCCCTCTCCTTACGTCGCCTCTCAGTCCATTTTTTATTCTTCCATGTTGGTGGTTCTGAGGTGGTTCCAACCTACCACTTAGGAGGAGCAGACCGATAGTGTTAGTACAAATGATGAAACACCTCCTGTTCATCTGTGGCTTTAGCCACACACGTCTACCAGCATGTTCTCTGCCACTTCTTGAGCCTCAACAGATAAGAATCAGTCTTTAACACTGCTTCCATTTCTCAAAATATTTGTATTTTTATCTGCGTTTCCAGATAACCTAGTTCTCTTTAAATTTTGACAACCTGTGGACCTCATTTCATATAAGGTTAATTTTTGTAATGAATGTGCTTATCTTCCCTATTATTCTGTGAGGTCTACAAAAATCTCAGAAAGTTACCACTCTTCTAGAAGCACTTGGCACATTCTAAGTTGAAGCACTGCTCTGGAAGTCAGGAGACTTAGCTTCTAGTCCCAACTCCTGGGGTTTCCGTTTTCTTATCTGTCATCTGCTGGGTCAGATCGATCATCCTCAAGCCTGGCTGCACAAGAGCATCACTTGAACAGCTTTTAAACTCATGCGTGTGTGAGGGGCACATATCTGGGCCCTCACCTAAATATTGTTGACTTGGATGATATGAGGACCTGCATGCTGGTAGTCACTTATGTTTCCCTGTGTGACTTTCATGTGCGGCTAGGATTGAGAAATCACAAGATTAGTTGAGGTGTGAAGTCACACCCAGCTGTAAGTCTATGGTTGTAATATCTTTTTAAATAGAAGCCTGAATAAGCACTTATTTAAGATAGTTTTTGCCCATTTTCTAGTATGATAAGTAGAGGAGCAGCTGCTCTGTGATTCAAAGTCTGGGAATCCTAGAAGGTAAGATCATGGCTGAATTCCAGCCTTGTGTAAACACAGTAATCTTCAAATAAATTGAAAGCATGACTCATTTTATAATGCAGACATTACAAATGAAATATGTTTTGTCATCTGCCATCTACTTTTTAAATCTTTTAGACGGGATTTTTTTTTATGAGGAAAGGACTATTGAGGTGAGTCTTGCAGTAACTAGAAATAAACAGTTGCCCTCTTCCCTCCCTAAATGACAGATAAGATTTTGTGCTGAGTATGTTACTTTTTTGTAGCAGATTATCTAAACTGATTTGTACAGATTTGTCCTTTGTAAGGTGTTCTTTTTCCCTCTGTTGGCTAATTTACGTATGCATCTCACTCTAACTGGAGTCTTGAGCAGCTTCTGGAAATTTCAAGCGCAAAGCATGCATCTTAAATGTGCTAATCCCAACACACTAAGCAGAAGCACACAAAACAGCTTACTGGGTGACCTCGAGGGAAGTTATCAACTCCTAAATACATAGGCTCTCTCAAGATTGATGTGGTTCCTTAGCTTTCCTCCTCAGTTGTTTCAGTGAAGGATGTACAGCGTGATGCCAAATATCTCCCCCACCGCCACTTTCTTTTCAATGATGCCATCACGTGGAAGAGTTTTTATCACTGATCTACTGGGCTTCCCCGCTTCAAGGCTGCTCCTCAGGGTAGCCCTAGCAAATTCTCTTTGGAAAACAAGTGAGAATGGAGACGAGAGGTAGTTGATAAGCTGTCAGAAATATTGGTGCTTTCAGTTGGGTCCTTAGTCTGGACCTTAGCTGTAAAATTAGAAATGATTCAATGGGCAGCTTCCTAAAGCATCTGGGAAGCCTGGGAAACACTCGTGCTTTGAAGAACAACCCTGACCTCTTACCGCCCTCATTTTGCAGAGCCTATCCCTGCTTTCTCCTCCTGGCAGCGGGAGAACAGTGACTCTGACGAAGCCCGCCTCTCGCCGCAGGCCGGGCGCCTCATCCGTCAGCTGCTGGATGAAGACAGCGACCCCATGATCTCTCCTCGATTCTATGCTTACGGGCAGAGCAGGCAATACCTGGATGACACAGAAGTGCCTCCTTCCCCGCCAAACGCCCATTCTTTCATGAGGTATGTTTCTCTGTATTGCCGAGAGGCAAATGCATCACCCCACAGCATCAGAAAAGATAGGAATGGTGCTGATGGCAGTTGATTTTTTTTTTTTATTAGGCCGTGAGCCTGCGGAGGAACATATTTGAAATTCTCCGTCTTAGTACACGGGCCGTGTTGTAGTTTCCCATTTGAGCTGTGGCCCAACTACAGCATCACGTATTGAATTTGCTTAGCCTCCCCTTTCCAAAGTGCTCTCCAGTTCAACTCCTTTATGCCCACAGGAAAGGTTGACATTCAGTCCTAGCCTTGCTAATTGTAAATGTGAGCGAGAAAAGGCTGGATGTACTTAATAGGCGGGACATACCGAGCTCAAATGGATCAGTCAGCTGTCTTCTATTCAAGAGGAAAGAGGTTGTTTTGCCTCCGCCCTGTCCCCCCACACACCCACATGCCACACAGTGTCCCACTTCTCCAGGGCCCCTCTCAGCAAGCAGTAACTGCTCCCAGGGAAACTGACCCAAGTCGTATTCTTCCCAGGCGGCGAAGCTCCTCTCTGGGGTCCTACGATGATGAGCAGGAGGACCTGACACCCGCCCAGCTCACACGAAGGATTCAGAGCCTTAAAAAGAAAATCCGGAAGTTTGAAGATAGATTTGAAGAAGAGAAGAAGTACAGAGTAAGTGTCCCCTCACACTGTTCTTTTTGCCTCTTCCTCTCCCTGGACATGCCAGCATTTCAACAACTCAAAAGAAGCAACAAAAGGTTGAGAGAGACGTCTAGGAAATCTTACAACAAAAAGGCAGTAAACCCTGGGTAGTACACTCTGATAAACGCCAGTCATTATGTATCAGCATTTTTCTTGCACAGCTGTATTCTTACAGAAACAATGAAAGCTTAAGTCTAGATTTTATAAATTAATCAGTAAGCAGGAACCATAAAAATTGTGGAATGAAATCTTTTGTTTGACTAAAATTTAGTTTAATAGCATGTTCTGAAATCTCTTTAGTACTGAACTCATTCATTCTGCTCTCAGCTCTGTACCCAGCATTTCCCACAAGAGTGGCAAAAAGGTATTTTTCATAATGGTTGCAGGACAGAACATCATATACTCCTCCGTTTTCTACACTGTTAGCCTTACAGGTTGAACCCTACAAATAATGGCAAGGGGATCATGGACCTTTACAGAAGTCCCTGATCATAAAGATGCAGCATTTTGCCTCTGAAGAATTCTTTGAAAGCATCAAAATAACCAAATGTGAAAAAGGATAATGGAATTACACTTGTGACATTTGCTCTGATTGGTCATGGTTAATTTTTTATTCTGATGGGGCTCAACTTTCCCTTCCTATTTAAAACAAAAATTATTGTCAAACATTTCTTCTTTTTCTTGCTCCAGTTCCAAAGCATTTACTCTAGACTTCCTTTTCTCAGCCTTCCCACAGTGACAAAGCAGCCAATCCAGAGGTTCTGAAATGGACAAATGACCTTGCCAAATTCCGGAGACAACTTAAAGGTGGGTAAAGTTCTGGAGCTGTGGCTTCTGTACAACAAGCCAGGTGCAGAATCTCTCACTCCCGCTGAATACCACTGCTAAGTCATTCCAGGGTCCTTAAAGATGCTTCCCAGCACTCTTAGCTACTCAGAGTGGCCACTTCCCCTGGTCTTCACATAATCTCAGTCATAGGGCAACCAGATCAGCTAACAGGCGAATTCTGCAGCATTTCTTCATTTCCCTAGATCACTAATAGAAGGATGATGGTTTCAAGTCAGCCTCTCTCAAACACCTGTTTAATCCAAGTCTCCATTTGCCATGGTGGTAGGAGCAAACAGATAGACACAGAGATGAATCTGCAAAGGATTTGGCCCCCATCCCTCAAAGACATTCCCATCTTTTCAGAGAGAGAGTCACGTAAACAACTAAATAGAATATAAAGTTAAATGAATTTCAGAATGAGGTATGCAAGTCATACAGAAAAGGTTGGCCAGTGGTTGGTCATTAGATCAGTAAATACCTGTAAACACTGAAGAAAGAAGGATGTCACATTCTGAGAACATCATACAGGCTGGAGTGGCTAAAGCTTTCTCAGCAATTAGTGTTAGAAAAACATTCCTCGTAATTAAAGAAGACGTTACCGTTATCTCAGGTTTTACATAATAACTCAAGGATTTCTACTGATACTGTAACTAGATACTCTCTGAACAAAGACAGAACTAGTAAGTTATTGATACCACAAAAAAAACAATTTATGTTGGGCAGACATCAGGTCTCATGTATCTCTACCCCCAAATCTTCTCAACTAGAGTCAAAACTAAAGATATCTGAAGAGGACCTAACTCCCAGGATGCGGCAGCGAAGCAATACACTCCCCAAGAGTTTTGGTTCCCAACTTGAGAAAGAAGATGAGAAGAAGCAAGAGCTGGCAGATAAAGCAATAAAGCCCAGTGTTGAAGCCACACTGGAATCTATTCAGAGGAAGCTTCAGGAGAAGCGAGCGGAAAGCAGCCGTCCTGAGGACATAAAGGTGCGGTGATCCTGTGAAGTCTTAAGCCCTGAGCCATTGCAGGCAATGTGGTAGAGACACAGGGCATGCCATTTGAATCCCAGTGGGAAGATGATGCCTTGCTAAGCCTTCCAGGCTCTCAAGTGTCTAGAGAAGCCAATGAAACAACTGCAGAGTACGTTAACTGTGGGTGCTTTGGTTTTTGACTACAGATTGAAAACAAAACTCTATTGTATAGATCACAGAATGAACTTGTTTAGGTTAATAGCTGGTTTGGTGACTCTCTGAGGTAGAAGGATTAGAGACAAGCCTTTGGGACCATGTAACCTAGAACCATTATCATTGCTTGGGCCATTAAGCTAAGCCCCATGTGCCTCACAGCCCTGCTTACCTCAGTATTCACCGCACCTTTGCTGCCATGTGGGAGATCCAAGTGGCTGCTGATGATTCTGCTGTGCTGGCCATGTCTTTCCCAAGAGCTCAGGAATAGCGCATTTCTAAATGAACTTTGGATAGAGCTAGGGAGAGCTGTTAAATGAGGATTCTTTTTAGTCTTGCTTTAGTAATTTAAGTAAAGAAGTTGGAATGTTCACAAACATTTTCGTTCTCTTTCAATTCTCTATTCTCTGTCCCTGTGTTTATACAGGATATGACCAAAGACCAGATTGCTAATGAGAAAGTGGCTCTGCAGAAGGCTCTGTTATATTATGAAAGCATTCACGGACGGCCGGTATGTGATGTGGTGGATTTTCTGATTGGGGTCAATTATCTGGCTTTAGAAGTGGATTTTCTATGTGCAGTATCTTGCAAATGGGGTTCCCTAATGTTTGCTTTCTTTACTTTTAGGATAAAGGAGGTTACTATATATGTACACCATAACTAAGCTTTCTAAAGGCTTAGCCAATAAGAAAGTTTCTAGCTAACACGCTGAACTTAATTGGGCTCCAGTGAAAAAATTTGCTTGCAACTAAATTTAGTCATTAATGTACTGCTTCAAAGGAAAGAATGGTGGAGAGGCCAGGGGTCGTGGGGGACAGAGTATAGGGCAAAAAGAGCCCTGGAGTTAGAAGACTTCCCTGTTCCTAGGTCTCCCCTATAAGCTGTGACTGATCGTAGGCTTTCTCACCCATAAAATGAAAGGTGTTAAACTACAATGATCCGCCCTAAAATTCAATCTCTCTGCAATGCAGTGCAACTAGTGTTTGTCTATAAAGAAGTTCCAGCTGCCATTCAGAACTAAAAGTGTGAGGAATCCAAAATATGGCTTTGCCTTTTCATAACAACGGGAAGCATTTGAGGTGGCTTGCTATTCAGCAAGGATTGATTGAATGTTTGTTGTTAGCTGTGGGGGAGACAGCAGCACGATAGGGTTCTGCTGTCTTCCTTGAAGAACTTTTCATCAGACCTCCTTCTTGTCAGTCACTCTTAAACCTTTTGTTCATAATGTTGTCAGGGACCTAACAAAACAAATTCTTAAAAGCAAGTATAAGGAAGCATGAAGTTTAGGTTCACTGATTATTTTTATATAGCCAAAATGTATAGACCTCTTTTTCAGTCTTGGCCATGACTATATGATAGTCTTTTCATCTACAATATGCTCTTTTAAATATAGACGGTTCCAGGATAATTCACTAGACTCTAAGGTGTCGGGGGATGGGGCAAAGATTCTGGGCTTCGTGCACCTGGTGGTGACCCCAGTTCTCAGTGTCTAACACAAGACCTGACACGTGGCACGGGCCCAATAACTATCTGTAGAATGTCTCCTTGATGGCATTTTAGTTCTGAATTTATCAGGTTTAAATGTAAAAAAAAAAAAAAAATGCTGGCTCTGATGATGATTTATTCTGCTGGCCTGTCCCTGCAGTGGAAAAATACTGACACTCTGGGATCATGTTCATGTTTCAGCCAAGCTTTGTTTGGGATTTTTTAAAAGGCGTTGAACCAAATAGTAAATGCTCTAAAGCTCAGATACATTGTGAAACTTTCTCCTTCTCCACTGGAGTATTCAAAACATGTAGAGGGAGAAGTGAACCTCTTAACCGCTTTTATCAGAGAGACGCCCCTTTTCCACAATAGGCTCAGAACCCTAAAGTATCCATCTCTGTGTAGCCATCTGGCAGGTCTCATGAAAAAGGTGTGTTTTCCTTCTTTAACATTTCTTCTTTTCCTTCTGTGGATTTGAGTTGTGACATTGATAGACATCTTTAAGGACTTCCTTGCCCAAGTCCCTTAAGAGCTCACAGCTGTGTTCTCCATAGACTTCACTTTGCTGCCAGTCGAGTAGTTTGCGTGCTGTAGTATTTGTTGCTCTGAGTTGGGAACAGATTCTCTCATTTAGCCTGGACTAGGTAAGCACACAGACACTGTGAGTGGTAGAATCAGCAGACCCAGATTCAAAACTCAGCCCCTTGCGCTGAGATTAGATCTGTGACATTGGGCGGCTTAGGTAACCTCTCTTGAGCCTTAGTGCGTTGTCTGTATAATATATATCTGTTATAGATTACCAAGGAGATAAAATGACGTTACAGACACACACACACACACACACACACACACACACACATGTTTATCTGTACATATTTTACCTGTTTGATGTCTGCCACCAAGTAAGTGGGGTGGGGTGGCTTTTACTGGGTTGGCACAGTCAGTGATAATTTTCACTTCTGTTACAATTACATGTTCTACTTGCTGTGGCCTCCTTTTGATTAAATGATTAAATCAGGTGAAAGAATGTGCATTTCGTAGCCCTCTTATCATTAAGAATATGAACTATTATTCCTGGCCCTGCCTTATTCCCTTGTCTTTCATCAGTCTTTCAGGTGGGTCTGGATTCTAGCATCTCATAGGGCGAGTAACAAATGCTCTAGGAAATTTGAGTGTCGTTCATTTCTGGTCTAGGGCCAAACTCTCTGCCTCTCTCTCTTTGGAACATGATGCTCCAACCTCCTCAGAAAAAGCAGAGTTCATTTGATATCTGGCCAGTTCAAAAACAATCAAAGAATAAACTTTTACTTCTTAGATTTGTGGTGTTACCGTGGACCCTGGACAGTAAATACCATGTGGATAACACTCTTCTTAGAAGAAAAATACGTGTACTTCCAGAGTTAAACTGTTGTTCCAACCCCCAGTTTTTTAGAAAAGCAGGTGCTTAGAACTCAGTGGATTTTTGCTGAGTCTACAGATCCTGATTTGAAAGGGCACTAACTACCAAAATCTCAGGCCAAAACTGTGATCAGCTGCTTCTGTACGTTTTTAGCAAAGCTATTCGCTGTATCAGGGCACTCTGCAGACTAGCACATATGTAAAAACAAAAACACTCATTTATACACAGGCATATAATTCCCTATTATTATTGAAGTGGGTCCTTTTCAGTATTTAAGAATCTTCTCATCAAAAGACCATGTCACAGAAGTGCCGGAAATAACTACATGTCACTGTCTTACTGTCTGTGTATCCACTATTTGATGATAAACATAGGAGAGAATGGGTTACCTGATCAGAGCTTCTGGTTCTTCCTCAATGGAGTATTTTAATCTTGTATTTCTAAACCTTGAGGACCCTAAACACAGCCATGTTCAAATTTAAATGCAAATTCTGAAGGCATTTATAAAAATTCTCTTTTGGTTAACTGCTGTTTTTGATTTTCTGATCTTTATACAGACAGCCTTCTATGACTACGTGATAACGAAGAGACAGTTGCCATTTCTCAAATTAATAGGCCAAGAGTGCAACAGTTACAAGAATTGATCTCGTTTTGTCTTCTCCTTCTAGCAGTTTGATGATTCAGTTATACCCCTCACATACAAACTCAAACCACTTCTTGTTTTACTAAAGAGAGTTTGAAGCTGCATAGTTTCTTGTCTGGGATATAATTTCTCACAAAGTTGTGCTTCTGTGACACTGTTCATGAGGGTAGATTTTTGTATATTCAGTACAGGCAAATTCTCAGCTTGGAAGGCAGAATTCTCTATTATGAAGACAACTTAGCCAAATCCTATTAAAGAATAATGCTATATCTCTCTTCTGTATTGACTGAGCTATATTGATTATGCTGTATTGATTGAGCATCGAAGTCCAAAAATCATCACAGTTAAAGATCATCCTTCTCATTTGTGAAAGAAAACTGGACTGAAAGTCCATAAACTTGCGATGTTGACCCAGCTCTATGGCCTTGAGCAAATTATTACCCTCTCTGGTGCTTAATTTTATCACCTAAAAAATAAGACTTTTCTAGCTCTAAATATTTCATAGTTCTAATTTTTCTTTATCTTCAAAGTAAATATGTCCATCATTTTACCTTTCAGCTTTGTGGTTTTGTCCAGGTAACAGCAACTAAACTGATGTTTCAGTAGGGAAGTTTTACTTGAGGCTGAGACCAAAACCATCACAAAAGACAAAGGCAGACCAGCTGCCTAATCAGGCCTTTATGATTTCTGTTCAAGACTTGCCATTAATTAAATGTGGATAATTATTGGCTAGCATTCCCTTTATGTTTTGAAATATCTGAAACTTACGGGGCAACCAAGTAGGGTAATAAGAGACCAGTAAATGACAATTTATTTGAATCCTAAGGAAAGACAGAGTGGAAGTGCTGCCTTCTCCCTTTTTAGATCTTCACATCTAGATATTTATGCTTTTTGACTTCTGTGCAAAAATACATCTTAATGATAACCCTAGTTCCACATATTGGAATACCATTCAGCACTATCAATTTAAATAAAGTTTTGAAGCCAGAGGAGTCAAAGTATTTGGAAGAGATAATATACTACATGCCTGGCCCAAAGTCATTTCCAAGCAATTAGGAAGCATACAGATTTTCTAATTTGAATTCTGCAATTTACCATTCAGGAAACTGAGGCGAAGAGAAGGTCAGTAGCTCATTCAGAGCCCTGTTCTTGGTGAGCAGCAGAATCCCTGAGCAGCTGATGAGTGAAGAATAGAGAGGTCAACTTGAAAAAAGTATTCCTGTGGTCAATTTAATAGCTCTTTTTTGCCAGTTCAACCAGTCCTGCTTTGTTCATACGCTATTGATTAAATTTTGACGCTACTCACAAACCAAGCACTGATCACTATTATGATGGGTAAAAGTTGCAGTAATTTTTAGTACTACTGAGCCTTTAGCTTTAAATATATATCATGAAAATGATTATGATAAAAAGTAGTTATTCTTACCTTTCTCTTACCTTAGACTTAAAGATCTTTGGTATTTTTGGTGCTTCTGTTAAATGACAGTGGTTTGGTGGAATCATGAGTTTTAACTTTCCATAGTCAAAAAAATTGGATTTTGTCAGATCACCCACAGGTGATTACTTCCTGGGGGTCCCTAATTGAAAACATGAGCAATTTATAGAAAATCTAGATATCAATGTCATGAGCCAAAGAATTAAGCCAGTGATCTTCCTTATCTACTCCAAGTAGAAAACTTTGTTTTTGAACAAAGAATAAGAAAGGAGATTTGGTTTCTGTCAAATTTGTCATAGCTGGTTGGTTTTACCTGCTAAGTCTTCTGCTATAGTCCAGAGATGTCGCTCCCAAATAACTAGTAATGGATGCTAGTTCGCAGTCGGGATGCTGGCTGCTTCCTATTTCTATTTTTGTATGACTTTGGTTACTCAACTGTCTATTGTTTGTCTTGCACAGTATATTTCAGCATGTGTCATGTGCTGACATTAGGAGGTACCTTAGTCTCATCTGCAGCATATTATATATCTTGTCTTTAAAAAATTATTTCATGTATCCCAGTCCTAAATTCTGTCATTTTACATATGACACTTTACAAGTCGTTTCATTTCTGTTCCTCATACTCATTTGTGGCTATCATTGCACTATTGTTGAAGTACAGGTTGAGTATTCCTTATATAAAATGCTTGAGACCAGAAGTGTTTTGGATTTTGGATTTTTTCATATTGTGGAATATTTGCATTATACTGATTGAGCATCCCGAATCCAAAAATCTGAAATTCAAAATGTTCCAATGAACATTTCCTTTTGGCATCATGTCAGTGCTCAAAAAGTTTCAGATTTTGGATTTTCAGATTTGGGATGCTTAATCCATATAACATAAATACAGAAAAGAGCCCAAATTATAAACATATGTCTTGATGAAATTTCACAAAGTAAACACACCCAGGTAACCAGGACCCAGAACAAAAAACAAAATGTTGCCGATCCTCCAAAATCCTCGCGTATGTTCCCTTCCAGTCAGTACCATGACTCAAGGTTCCACAGAGGAAAACCACTATCATCCAACTCTTGTATTTTTCTTATTTTTGACCTTTATATAAGTGGAATCTGACAGTATGTTTTGTGTCTGGCATAACTGACTGGGCTTTATCCTTGTGAGATTAATCTACAATGTTGCATATAGCTGTGGTTCACTCATTCTCATTGCTGGGTAGTATCCAATTTGGGGAACATACTTTATTTATTCTACCATTGATGGGCATATGGGCAATTTCCAGTTTGGGATTATAGTGCTGCTATGAACATTCTTACAGATGCCTTTTGATGAACCTAAGGCCACCTTTGTTTGGCATACACTTAAGAGTGGAATTGATGGATCGTAAGTTCAGCTTTAGTAGGTACTGCCAAACAGTTTTCTGAAGCGTTCCACTCTTACCAGCAGTAAAGGAGAGTTCCAGATGTTCAACAACCTTGCCAGCACTGGACAGTCTTTTCATTTCAGCTGTGTGGTAGGTGTGTGGTAGGTGTGTGGCAGAGACACCTGTGGCGAGCCTTAGTCTTTTTCTGTAAAATAATTTGAGTTCCTTCTAGTTTCGAAAGTCATTGTTTATAAAATTATAAAACTCCTCATGGTATAGTAGATAGTAGAAGCAGGAAAATACCAGTTGCCCTTTAGTTACCTGATAACAGAAGAGCAAGAAATAAAAGGCGATTATTCTTGTTTATCCAAAGCACACTTTCTGTTTATCGCTTTGAGAAAGGCAAATACAAAGGGCAACAAAGGGCAATCCATTTTTGCATAATCCAGAGTCATCTTTGAAGTTGAAGACTCAAAATAAGCCGTAAGAGAAATCGTCAAAGCTAATCTACTTGGCTTCCTTACCTCTAAAACTCTTGCCTTATTATGTGTGAAATAGTAAGAGAATGCAGGAGACAAACAGCTAAATTGAAACAAAGATACTTCATCTCATTCCATCATTCCCCATTTAAGTAATCAGTGGGACTGCAACTGTGAATCAGGCACACTATTTATATTTGAAATATTTATTCACTCATTTGACTGATATTTATGGAATATTTCCATGATGTCAGGCACTGAAATAGTTACTAGGGATACAAAAACAAACTCCTGCTCTCAAGGGGCTACAGTCTCGAGGAGACGCATGTCAACATATTGCTACAGTAGAGTGTAAAAGCATTTATGAAATTACAGGGTATGCAAGGGGCAGAGTGTCGATAAAGGAGAGAATGGATGAGTCTCCTAGAACAGGGGATGTTGGAAGAAGGCTGCACAGGGAAATGGCTCTTGATCTGGAATTTGCCAAACAAAAGAGCAAAGAGGAAGCGATTGCAGGGCAGAGGGAATTAGACAAAAGTGTTGAGACAACCTGGTTTATTTCTGGAGCTTGAGGGATGATGGGGAGGAGAAACAGCAGATAGAGCATGAGGAGTTTCCAATACTATACCAGGGAGTTGCGTATGAGTCCTCCCCACTGCCTGGAGAATCAGTCCTTTAAACCTTTTTTAGCCCTGTGCCAGATTTTAAAGATACACAGATGAATCAGTTCATGTATTTTTCATCAAATGTTCCTTGAATACCCACTGTTTGCCAGAATCTTGTTCTTAGAAACATAACAATTTCATAGAAGAGAAAGACAAACAGATTACAGAACGACATGATACATCTTTTTTTTTTCCTTTAACAGTCTTGCTGTTGCCCAGGCTGTGGAGTGCAGTGGTGCAATCTCAGCTCACTGCAACCTCCGCCTCCTGGGTTCAAGGGATTCTCCACCTCAGCCTCCTGCATAGCTGGGACTATAGGTGCCTGCCACCATGCCCTAATTTTTTTTTTTTTTTTTTTTTTTAG
>CAUYLG010064951.1:0-11222 GCA_963573385.1 Cacajao melanocephalus | reverse complement strand
CCCTGACCATGACCCCACCTCTAACCATACTTCCAGCCCTGACCCTGACCCAGACCCTAATTCTAACCCTAACCCTATTATTATCTTTACAATCTATCTCTAATCTTACCCTCTAGTGCTAAATAGCTGTACCCAAAAGCACTTTGGGATTATTTAACTTCTTTTCCTTGAATTCTCTAAGGACATCCTAAAAGAGATATCATTATGTATTTTGCAGTCCCTCCGAGTGGTATGGCTTTGGATAAGAAGTTCTAATACATTGCAAGACATAAGAAGTTTGAAGGGTAACAGCACTGGGTTGTTAGGAATGCATGCTGGCATTCCCGATAGTCATTGGTGTTGTTCTCCAAATATGTTCAGTTCATTTTTTATGAACGCATTCTGACTGTTCCATCCCACCTACTTAAATTTTTGCATGGCCACAGGACTTCCTTTTTTTTTTTTTTTTTTTTTTTTTTTGCCATTGGAGGTGAGAATAAATAATATGTGAGTTTTTCAGGAGAAATCTCCAAGAAACAGAGTTCTATCCAGCATGCTTTTTGTCTTTTCTATAGCAATGGGGATCTTATTGATGGTACCTCCCTCAGCCTGGATTCCTGTGTTAGGATGACACAGCGCAGAGCTACCTCTCACCTGACCCATGATGAAATGCAAATAAATGAGGAAGAAGATTTTTGAGCCACTGAAATTTGGAGGTTGTTTGTCACCATGGTTTAACCTAGCCCTCACTGACTGATGCAGGGCTGAAGAATGAGTCAGAACTGGATCTGGACATGTGAAGGGCACTCCTCCAGGCTAAGTAAAATTCAAGTCTTGTTGCAAAGATTACAGTGAGCGTGATGTGTTACTAGGTTGAGTGGGATAAATAAGGTGTATCAAGTGAGAATAATGAGAAACTCAACTTTAAAAAGGCTAATTTGGACTGTGGAGAGATTCCAATGTCCTACTTAGCATTTGAGATTGTGATGGCTGAACAAACTCATTAAGAACCCTAAATGAAGGCTTGGGATAAATATTCAAGGGTGTCTAACATCCCAATTGTTCATCCTAGAATGGGCAGAGTCCTTCACTCCATTCTAGGGAGACTTCCAAAAGAAAAAAGACCTGCATTTCTCCAACAGCCCACAACGAGAGACTTTCCTGCACTTTTGACCTGTGGCTAACACTCCTCACCTTTTATTCTGTCCTCAGTATTTTGGGGAAACACCTTTAACTCTCTGTGACTTACAGGTTATTAAGTGGCCGTTATAATTCCCTCCAGAGATAGAAAAGACTAATGATGAGGGAGTCTGAGCTCACAGCAGCAAGCGGGCCTGTATGCTCAGCAGCCACGTGGCTCATCCGAGAGGAGATTACTATATCCAATGTTCTGCAACATTGCTTAACACAAGGGGACAGTCTCCTGACTCAGAGGGTTTAATTGCTCACCTACTTCTTTTTCTGCCCTCTTGGGCTCCTAAAATGAAAAGAACCCTGGGGTGATAAAGTGAGTCAAAGGGGTGCCAACCATATCACAGCAAAATAAAGATCCCTAAAAAATCCCTGGCCTAAGATGACAGCCTTGGCTGGGTAAGGCTGAATGTGCTGACAGTGGCCATGGGAGAGTGAAGGTGGTCAAAATGTTCACATTAAAGAACTTCCACACAGATTGCAAGAAAAGAGAGAGGAATGGAGATGGCAGCACAAGTCCCTACAATAAAAGTGGATGTTTTGAGATCAGTTGTATTTATTCTGACAAAAATTAGAGACAGAAACCAAAGTTTAGCCTGAGGCTACAATTAATTGGGCAATAAGCCAGAGGCGCACGTGTCATAGACAGATTTAAACATTCTCCCTTATATTAATATACATACTAAAATAATGTCATAGAAATATAAACACTTGGGTCTACAGTAGTATTTAAAGGAGATCTCACAAACAGGTTTGGCTTTTGAAGGTTAGTACTGATGGTCTAGAGAATTCATTTTGTTCCAGAGAGAGAAAGAGAGGAATTTCTTGGATCACTTCAGGAATGCATTGGCTTTGCCTCATCTTGTATGTTTGAACTATGCATACAGAAGAAAACATGAGGATTTCACAGATTTAAGGTGTGAAAAGTCACTGGGTGCTTTAAGAAGCCTGGGATCCTTCTGTTGGAAAAATAAGTTCGTTGAGACAAAATGAGTTGGAGAAGGTTGTTATCGAAGTGAAGCAGAATTGCTTTTACTCCTCTGCTTGGTGGCCTCGCCCTCACCCCCACCCCTGCCCACACCTTAACTTCTAACCCTAAACCCTAACCCCTTGACCCTAACCCTACCCCTACCGCAATCCCTAATCCTGCTCTTTAGCCCTGACCCTTGACCCCGACCCCCAAACCTCAACACCAACCCTAACCTTAACCCCTAACCCTAACCCTACCCTGACCCCTAAACTTAACCCTTTACATCTGGCCAGATTCTCCAGCAGAAGCAGTGACCCTTGGCTCCCAGCTGTGCACCACTGCATCTGGCACAGTACTCCATAGCAGTCCCCAAATGGGCACCTGGATGCCCACTGTGCCAGCCATGCAGTGGAAGCCCAGGATGTATTCTCACCTCCAGAACCAGGGCCCAGTGCCTGCATCAGGCTGATCAGGGCTGAAGTGAGCTGGGGCACCCAAGGTCTTCATAAGACCAAGGCTATCTCATGCCTCCTGTTACAGAGTGAGACGCGGACCCAGCAGCAACGCACTCCCACTCCCCTCCGTGGCAGACCAGCAACCTTGCAAGTAAGGGCCCTTCCACTGATCATACTCCAAGCACAAAGCACTGGACTTTCACACAGTGAGGCTGCACACATTGTTCTGTTTAGATGCCCACCTAGGCCACTGGGAGAAGGGGTGGTAGAGGGGCCCTCATGTTGCCCTGTGGCATACACGCCCTGGTTTATACGACGGCAAGCCATTTACGAGAAACTCAAGCTGAAGCACTACTTGTTTCCAACGTTTTGTCGGCAGAGGATTTACAATGTACACTCCCAACAAGCGAGCCACACAGCACACTGACTACTGCCCCTCTTAAGTCGCTCTGAGGGCCTCCACATCAGTCCTAGAATTGGAAGATTGGTGGAGAAGAACTGGGGCATTGATGGGGTACTGGATACTTGCTGGACACCAACTCCCCTTATCTAAGCTTACAGACACCCAGATCCCGCCTGACCAAATCAGATATTTTAATGCACACAGCTCTCAATAGCAGGACTTACAGATGCAAAACTCTAAGGCAAAGGATTGTCTCAACTCCTTAGTGTCTCAAGGAACTAAAACACTGCCTAGCACAGATGCACGATCAACCTTATCACTAAATAAACCTCTATATTTTATTCATTTTTGATTGTGGAAATGATGTGATAAACACATTGGACTAAAGACCTTTGAGATGTCTTCATGGGATCCTATCTGATGGACCCCCAGATCTGCCAACACAGAGAAGGCATCCGTAAATGTGTGCAGGACACAGCCCAGACAAAACTGTCTCTCTCAGCCTCAAAGTGGCCTGGCAGTCACAAGAATGGCCATGTGGGGTCTGGCCTGTATGAGGAGTCAAGCTTTCAGCTTGATGCACCCCACTACACCCGCAAAACCAAGTTCTGCCTAACAAAGAAAAATCAGCCAGCCTACTCTCCCTAATCAAAGATTCTCCCCGGGGCCTGAAAACTTGAGGGGATAACTCCTCCCTCCTCAGGCCCGGTCCCAAGGTACAAGACCACTTGTACCAGCAGCATGTGTCAGCAAGAGAGCAGAAGCCAGAAGAGGGCAGGCCGGAAGACAAGTACCCCCTGAATATCAAGAGAGACACCATCTACGTACCACGTGGCAGTTACGTCAGACTGGAACACTTCCCATTTACAGGAGACTAGAAAACCCCTGCCTTGCCCTCACTTGGGGCTGATGCCATTTTAGGCCTCAGCCAGTCTACACCCAGGCGCTCATTAAAACAGCATGTTGCTCCACACCGCCTTGACTTGTTTGTTGGCGCTCTCAGGGTTTGAACCAATAATAGAGCCTTGCACCTAATATCCCAGGTGGTAATCCAAGAGCAATATCTGTTTGACATCCCTCCTCCTCCACCCTCTATATTCAAGTGATCACCAAGGATACAAGCCGGCCAGGCAAGGTAGCTCAAGCCCATAAGCCCAGTAGTTTAGGAGGCCAAGGCGTGTGGATCACCTGAGGTCAGGAGTTCAAGACTGGTCTGGCCAACATTGTAAAACCCTGTCTCTACTAGAAATTCAAAAGTTAGCCTGGCGTGGTGGCAGCCACCTGTAATCCCAGCTACTCGGGAGGTTGAGGCAGGAGAATCGCTTGAACCTAGGAGGCATAGGATGCAGTGAGCCGAGATCATGCCACTGCACTCCAGCCTGGGCAACAGAGCAAGACTCCATCTCAAAACAAAGAAAAAGAAAAGAATTAGTATAGTTTTGTTGCCAGAAAAGGGGTCTTGTCCCAGACCCCAACAATGGGTTTTTGGATCTCACGTGAGATGGAATTTATGGCGAGCTGCAGAGTCTAGCGACGTTAGGAGAGTTTGTTAGCCACTACTTAGTTACAGAGCAGGGAGTCCTCAGAACGCAAGAGGAGGAACGCACCTGTTTTAAAGAAAAAAATCATTTTTGAGACAGAGTTTTACTCTTGTCACTATGACATGATCTCGGCTCACTACAACCGTTGCTTCCTGGGTTTAACGATTCTCCTGCCTCAACCTCCCAAGTAGCTGGGATTACAGGTGTGCACCACCACCCTGGCTAATTTTTTTGTATATCTTTTCCATTTTTATTTTTATTTTTTTATTGTTTAATTTTTTTTTAAATTCAGTCTCCGTAGAGACTGCCAATAATTGCCAATGCTGACTATATTTCCAGCCGTCATGGCGGGGTATTGGGAAGAGTTTTCAATTAACAATAATCGCGCCTTGGATAAACTTCAGTGGCTATGATACTGCCCCTGTGCAAAACTATTTTTTTGTATTTTTAGTAGAGACTGGGTTTCACCATGTTGGCCATGCTGGTGTCCAACTCCTGGCCTCAAGTGATTCGCCCTCCTTGGCCTCCCAAAGTGCTGGGATTACAGGTGTGAGCCACTGCCCCCGACCTTAATGTTTGTTTATATAGGTTATTAAGAATAATGTTGTCTCTTATAAAGGCCTGTGATCAGTTTGTGTCAGGCTATTAGTATTGCTACTTTTCTGTGTTACTATTGATTTTAACAATAATTTATGTGTGCTATTATCTTTAAAGTAAAACATTTTAAATTAAGAATAATTTTTGCTTAACCTACTGGTATATTTTTATAAGTTTTGGGTCTTTATTTAGTTATTAACTTGTTCCTACAGCCATAAATATTTTATAACCAAAGGTTCTCAACCCCTAAATATATAATCCAAAAAATTTAACGTGTGTGTGTGTGTGTGTGCGTGAGAGAGAGAGAGAGAGAGAGAGAGAGAGAGAGAGAGAGACAGGGTCTCACTCTGTCTCCCAGGCTTGAGTGCAGTGGTGCTATCATGGCTGGCTCACTGCGGCTTTAAACTCCTGGGCTCAAGTGATCCTCCTGCCTCAGCCTCCTGGGGAGCTGGGACCACAGGCACGCACCACCACACCAGCTAATTTTTATATTTTTTGTAGACATGGGGGTCTCGCTATTTTCCCAGGCTGCTCTTGAACTCATGATCTCAAGAGATCCTCCCACCCTGGCCTTCCAGAGTGCTGGGATTACACTCGTGAGCCCTGCACCCTGCCCAGATTTAAATTTTCTAAAGCTTTTATTTAAAATAAAGTCACTGTGGTTAAGATGCCTCTGACAGTTTTGCATTTTAAGTGTGAAGACTATGTTGAGTGAATTTTTCCATGTTGTAAAATGTGCATCCATGTTTACTTCATCCCTATGGTTTCCAATTAATTGACCCTTCTTCCTTTTTAGAAACACACGGGCTAGTGCGCTCTGTGTCAGTTTGCATTTCCAGAACGATGGCGCTGAACCTCTGCGCTCCGACTTTAAGTGGTGCAGCGGGACGGCCACCACCAGAGGGTGCGTTCCGCCAGCGCTGTGAGCGCGAGGGCCCTTCAGTGCCCCCAGTCACCAGCAGAGGGCGCGCTGGAGCAAGGCAGCATTACTGCCTAACAGCCAAGCTCCTCTAACAAACAGAAGCCCTGCCTTTATATAGGCTTACAACTCGAGATATTACACGTGAAAAGGTCTTGGGTTTACAGTTTTAGAAATTACATGTGAAAGGGTCTTGGTCCATGAAGTAGGTGTGGTGTGGGGGTTTGAACTTGTTTAAGTTAAAACAATGCCTTCCGGAAAGATTCCCCCACACCATGCCTGCGATCTATAGGAGGGTGATTAAGGTGGCGCCCGGTCGCCCAGCCTTTACTTCTATTGAAATGTAGTGTGGAAGTCAAGGGGGAGGTGATCTTAGATGCTTGGGTCTCCTTCCTCACCAGGTCACCTCTTCCCTGCACACGGCCACTCTCCCACATGGGCTACTTTCCAGTCTCACTCACAATTGCTCTGAGCGACTGTGGATAGAAGACAGCTATGGAACCTCTCCCTTGTCCAAGTCACTCTGCTGATAGACCTGCATAACTCATCTCACTGAACCCTGGATCGCCCTGGGAAGAATACCTCTGCCCCTGTATTTCAGACAAAGACTATGAGGCGGTCAGGCACAGTGGCTCACACCTATAATCCCAGCACTCTGGGAGACAGAGGCAGGTGGATCATGAGGTCAGGAGTTCAAGACCAGCCTGGCCAAGATGGAGAAACCCTGTCTCTACTAAAAACACAAAAATTAGCCGGGCGTGGTGGCAGGCACCTATAATCCCAGCTATTCAGGAGGCTGAGGCAGGGAATTGCTTGAACCTGATGTCAGGTCTCCATATGCAAACCTGGAGCCTGAGAGTCTGAAGTCCTGCTTGCCTCCTGATCGTCTCCCACCCACCGCCTGCATTCACCATTGTCCCTGATCAACAGCGGAGCTTCCCCAGAGAAGCCCCTCACCCAACCCTGCCATCTTAACTGTTCTTATGATAATGTGAATACCTCTCACCCATCCTGTCATCTTAACTGCTCTTCTGCCTCACCCCCAGCCGCCACTGTAACTAAACTTATGGTAATGTGTACTCCTTGCCCCCACCCCCACCACTGTAACTGATCTTACTCTCTGTAACTTTCCACTGCCCAACTCCTATCCCACTGCCCTTTGCTAACGCCCTTTTCTAATGCCCTTTTCAGCCTTAGCCGACCTGCACCCAGGTGAATAAACAGCCATGTTGCTCACACAAAGCCTGTCTGGGTAGTCTCTTCATTCAAAGCATGCATTTTCAACACCCAGGAGGTGGAAGTTGCAGTGAGCCGAGATCGCACCACTGCACTCCAGCCTGGACAACAGAGCGAGATTCTGTCTCAAAAATAAAAATAAAAATAAAAAACAAAGACTATGAGACTAGCAGAGGCTGTGACCAAGCACATGACCCAAGCTTCGTCGGCAGTAGCTGAATTGGAACTAAGTTCTCACGTTCACAGGGTGCTATGAGGGCCTCCTGATTATAAGATCCAAGTGTGACTGGCACTTCCATTAACATGTACATATATTTGTCTGCAATCTATGTATGAGCATTTTCATGAGTCAAATTTTGCCGGGAGTCTCACATATTATCTTTTATCATAATCACAAAATTCTGTGTTCTTCAGTATAAATGCTTGTCTTTTCATAGCTGAAAGTTGGGGATGCAAGTGATTTTCCACACAGCCAGCAGCTAAAATATTCCAAATGTGGTTTTCACCATGCATTGGGATTTAGTCGGTGGGGGGGCGGGGGGGTGGCTAGCAAAATATGAGGGAAATATTAGGGAAAGCTAGAAGATTATAGTCTCTAACACAAAAATATATAAAATTAGTGATATAAATTTGAAAAAGTTCAGCTTCTTTGTGAGATAACAGTATAAAACGTTATTTTTCATCAAAATTTGAAATAAGTTGGGAACCTCTGCAGCTCAGCCACTGGCTGACACACTGTTGCAAAGCTGCACTCCAACCTTCTCACTTCTGTGCCCTAATTTCTTCCCAGGTACTCCTGCCGAGTTTGAGCCTCAACAAGGAACTCAAGGAAGTGCCAATTAAAACATTGAAGGATCTTTGCCTGTCTGGTGTGCAAGATTAAAAGGACTGATAAAGTTTACTGTTGGTGAACGCTACAGGCACTCTCTTGCTAACCCTAAACGCTGACTGACCCTGACCTCATGCCACTCTTCCCCACAATCCCTCAGGTATGTCCCATTTCTGCTAAATGTTATCCTCCAAACTTCTAACGCTTACTACTCTAAATACAAAACCAACCTATTGGCAATCTTATCCCCAATTTAATACTAAATTACACTAGGTAATGAAATCACAAGAACAGAAAGGCGTAGATGAATGTCTAGCATAATTATACAATTAATAATGCTCAACAAAATAATCATAATTTGATACTAAGACATATTTGAAGGATTACAGACCATGATCACTACACCCTTTTCTCAGAAAATCAAGCTGGTTTTGCATACTAAAGCCATCCCTGCAAATAAACATCAACTAAGCAGAATGAAGAAACCAAGGTACTCATCTCCATAGATGCAGGAAGTACTTTCCACAAAGCCAACACCATTTCATCATAAAAACGCCCAACAAACTAGGGATAGGAATTTTTGTTAGCACAGCAATCAGCCTCTATGCCAAACCCATAACTAGAGGCATCTCCATTGTTGGGCCATATATGACAAAAACACTGCTAACATCATAAACAATGGGGAAAAGTGAAAAAGCTCTTCCTCTAAGATCTGGAACAGGTGTGACTACTTTTACCACTTTTATTCATCATAGTACTGGAAGAGCAATTAGACAGGAGAATGCAATAAAAGGCACCCAAATTGGAAAAAAAGGAAGTCAAATTGTCTCTGTTTGCAGGTAAAATGATCACATACCTATAGAGAGAAAACCCTAAAGATTCTACAAAAAAAACCTACTAGAAATAATAAATTTACTAAAGTTGAAAGACACAATATCAATATACAAAAATAAGTAGCACACCCATGCGCCAATAGTGAAACACCTAAGAAAGAAATCAAGAAAGCTACTTCATTACAGTAGCTAGCTACTACCTCCACCAAAAAATCATACCTAGAGATGAACTTAACCAAAAAGGCAAAAGATCCCACAATGAAAACTGTAAAACATAGATAAAAGCTATTAAAGCAGACACATGTAAATGGAAAGATATCCCATGTCCAAGCACTAGAAGAATATTGCTAAAATATCTACATCACCCAGTGGAATCTACAGAATAAACACAATCCTGTTAAATTACAAAAGACATTCTTCACAGAAATAGAAAAAAAAAAGTCCTAAAATTTACATAGATATGCAAAATACCTCAGACAAAAGAATCTTGCATAAAAAGAAAAAAGCTGGAAGCATCACACTACCTAATTTCAAAACATACTACAAACCTATAGTAACCAAAACAGCATGGAACTGGCACAAAAAAAGGGGCCAGGGAGAGACAGAGATAGGTAGAGATAGATGAATGACAGACAGACATAGACAAACGAAACAGAATAGAGAACTCAGAAATAAATTCACACATTTACTGTCTACTCATTTTTAACAAAGGCACCAAGAAGACACCTTCAGGAAAGACAGTCTCTTCAATAAACTGTTCTAGGAAAACACAACACCCACATGTACAAGAATCAATCTAGACCATTATCTTACCATATATGAAAATCTACTCAAAATAAAGATTTAAATGTAGGACCTGAAACTACAAAACTACCAGAGAAGAAAAAATAGGATAAATGCTTCATCAAATTGGTTAGGACAAGGGATTTTCAAATAGACGTCAAAAGCATAAGGAGGCCGGGCACAGTGGCTCACGCCTATAACCCCAGCACTTTGCAAGGCCGAGGCGGGTGGATCACAAGGTCAAGAGATCTAGACCATCCTGGTCAACATGATGAAACCCCATCTCTACTAAAAATACAAAAATTAGCTGGGCATGGTGGTGCGTGCCTGTAGTCCCAGCTACTCGGGAGGTTGAGGCAGGAGAATTGCTTGAACCCAGGAGGTGGAGGTTGCGGTGAGCTGAGATCGCACCATTGCACTCCAGCCTGGGTAACAAGAGCGAAACTCCGTCTCAAAAAAAAAAAAAAAAAAAAAGCACAAGGAACAAAAGCAGCAAAAGCAAAAATAGACAAATGCAATTACATTAAATGTAAAAGCCTCTGCAAAGCAGAGGAAGCAATCAGTAGCAAGAAGTAACAATCCAGAAAATGGAAGAACGTATTTTCAAACTATGCATGAGGCAAAGAGTTAATACACAAAACATATAACGAACTCAAACTACTCAAAAGCAAAAATACAAATAATCTGATTTAAAAATCAGAAAAAGATTTACCCAAAACCTTTGTTCCCCCCCGTTATTTCCCCATCTTCTTTTCCTGACTGCCTTTGGCCTGCTCCCTCTCACCACCCTTTTTCTTCCTCCATCTACCCCAAAACTTTTTCACCATTTTTCCCCACTGTCATTTCGAAAAGCCTTCTCTATGCTCCTGCTCACTACTGTTTTCGCCACTCATCTACCCAAAAACTTTTCTTCACTGTTTTTCCCCACCGTCTTTTCTCCCTTTCCCTAGCCACCTTCTTTTTCCTCCTCCTGCTCTCATCACCCACTCTTGCTCCTTCATCTACATAAAAACATTCCCACCTTTTCTCAAAGGCTTCTCCCCACTCCTGCTGCTCACTACCTCTTTTCCCCCTTCATATACCTAAATGTATATACTCATACACATTTTACAAAACAAAGGACAATACAGTCCTCATACTTTATACTCACCTGTAATACCAGCTACTCAGGAGGCTGAGGCAAGAGAATGGCTTGAATCCAGGTGGCGGAGGTTGCAGTGAGCCAAGATTGCACCACTGCACTCTAGCCTGGGCGACTGAGCAGGACATTCTCAAAAAAAAAAAAATATATAGAATTTTTTTGTGATTTCTCTTTTTTTTTTTTTTTTTTGAGACAGTCTCCATATTGTCTCCCAGGCTGAAGGCAATGGCAGGATCTCGGCTCACTGCAACCTCCGCCTCCCTCGTTTAAGCGATTCTTCTGCCTCAGCCTCCTGAGTAGCTGGGATTCCAGGTGCCTGCCACCACACCTAATTTTTGTATTTTG
>CAUYLG010064950.1:0-49209 GCA_963573385.1 Cacajao melanocephalus | reverse complement strand
TTCTAGCCTGGGCAATAGAACAAGAATCCCGTTCTCTCTCCCTCTTTCTCTTCCTCTTTCTTTCTCTCTTACATTCTTTTTTTTCTTTCTTTCACTCTCACTTTCTTTCCTCTCTTTTTCTTTCTTTCAAAAAAAAAATTGGAAAAAAAAATCCTTCTATACTAAACATGTACAGAATTTTTCTGGTCATTACTTCCTGCCCAATACTGTATAACACTAATTTATAGATCATTTACATTATATTAGGTATTATAAGTAATCCAGAGTGCTTTAAATTATACAGGAGGATATGCATAGATTAAATGCAAGTTTGACACCATTTTATATCAGAGACTTGAGCATCCACAGATTTTAGTATTTAAGGTATGATTATATTAGCAAATAG
Source organism: Cacajao melanocephalus (assembly GCA_963573385.1). NCBI lineage: Eukaryota > Metazoa > Chordata > Mammalia > Primates > Pitheciidae > Cacajao > Cacajao melanocephalus. Next base: position 48,824 of record CAUYLG010064950.1, on the reverse strand, counting down.
AACTCAGTGATATATAAATGGAATTCTATATCATGAGTATGTGGAATTTATTTCAGAAATTCCAGGAATGTCCAATATTTGAAAATTGATCAATGAAGTCAACACTTTTATTTATTTATTTATTTAGTTATTGAGACAGAGTCTTGCTCTGTTGCCCAGCCTGGAGTGCAGTGGTGTGATCTCAGTTCACTGCAATCTCCACCTCCCAAGTGCAAGCAATTCTCCTGCCTCAGCCCCCAGAGTAGCCAGGACTACAAGCATACGCAGCCATGGCCGGCTAATTATTTTTTTGTATGTTAGTAGAGATGGGGTTTCATTATGTTCCCCAGGCTGGTCAAGAACTCCCGAGCTCAGGCAGTTTGCCTTCCTAGGCCTCCCAAATTGCTGGGATTACAGGCATGAGCCACTGTGCCTGGCCATCAACCATTTTAATAGGCTAAATAACAAAACAAATCACACACAATCATGAAAAACATGATCACATTAATTGTATACCTAACAAGCAAAATTTGACTAAATTGAACAACTATTCATTTAAAGAACAAATACAACCCTATCAGAAAACTAGAAATAAGGAGATTTCTTCAACTTGATTTTTAAAAATATTTAAAAATATCTACATCTAATCATGTAGATTGAATAACAAAATATGGAATGGTTTCTTCCTAAGATTGGGAACAAGGCATAGGCATCCACCCCAACCACTTTTATTCAACCTTGTACTGGACGTTCTATCAAATAAGGCAAGAAAAATTAACAAAACCCATATAGATTAGAAAAAAAAAGAAATAAAACTTTTGTTATTGGTGGATAACACGATTCTGTATGAAAAATTCCAGTATGGTTTGGATTTGTGTTCCTACTTAAATCTCATGTCAAATTTTAATCTTTGGTGTTGGAAGAGGGGTCTGACAGGAGGGAGACTGGGTTTTGGCAGCAGATTTCCCTCTTGCTGTTCTCATGATATTGAGTGAGTTCTTACTAGATCTGGTTATTCCCCTTTCACTCTCTTCTTCTTCTTCGACCATGTAAGATATGTCTGCTTCTGCTTCCACCATGATTGAATGTGTCCTGGGGTCTCCCAGTCATGCTTCCTGTAAAGCCTAAAGAGCCCTGAGCCAATTAAGCCTTTTTTCTTTGTAAGTTATCCAGTTTCAGGTATTTCTTTATAGCAGTACTGGAACACACTCATACAAATCACCAATAAATTTACTGACCAAAAAAATCCTAGGACTAATAGATGAAAAATTTTTAGAGCCTAGGGCTGAGTGAGGAGTTTTTCAACTTGACATTGAACACAGGGTCCATAAAGCAAAAGTTGATAAGTTGGCATTTATCAAAATTTTAAACATTTTCTGTGAAATTCCCACTTGAGAGAATGAAAAGACAAACCACAAACTAAAATAAATTATTTACAAACCACTTATTTGACAAAGAACTCATATGGAAAAAATATAAATAAATCTCAAAACTCAACTGCAAAAAGAAATCAATTAGAAATGAGAAAAAGACATGAGGAAACACTTTACTGATCAGAATATTCTACTGGCACATAAGCTCAAGAAAAAATGTTCACTATCATTAGTAGTTCGGGAAATCCAAGTCCAGCCATGATGAGATACCACCATATATCTATTAGAATAGCTAAAATTAAAACAAAAAATAGTGATAAAATCAAATGCTGGTAAGGATTCAGAGGAACTGAAGTTCTCCAACTTTACTGGTAGGAATGCAAAATGGTACAGCCACTGTCAAAAACAGTTTGGCAATTTTTTATGAAAATTAACATGGAACTGCCAGAGGACTCAACCACTGTATTTATCTAAGATATTTGAAAACTACACATAAAAGTATCTACATGAATTTTCATAGCAGCTTTATTTGTAACAGGTAAGACCTTGAAACAATTAAAATCTGCCTCAGTGGGTGAATGGGTAAACAAAATGCAGAACATCCATACCATTGGATATTACTCAACAATTAAAAAGCTATTGATACCTAACACAACTTGGATGGCTATCAAAGGCATCATGCTAAATAAACACAGACAATTTAAACAGTGAAAAACTGCATGCTTCAATTTACATATCATTCTTAAAATAATAAAATTATTGAGACAGAAAACAGATTTGTAGTTGCCAGGCTTTAGGGACCGTGCAGGGGAGGGAATGTGTATGAATATAAAGGGATAGCAAAGGAAGATCTTTGTGGTGAAGGAATTTATTGTCTGTTGATTTCAGAGATGTTTACACTAATCTACACATGTGATAAAATGCCAGAGAACTATGTCAATACACTGTATCAATGTCTAATTTCTGGTTTTGACATTGTATTGAAATTGTGTAAGTTTTAAACATCTGAGTAAACTGGGAGAAGGGTGCACAGATCCTCTCTGTACTACTTTTGCAACCTCCTGTAAACCTAAAATTATTTTCAAAAATAGTTTGAAAATAAAAATATATAAAGAATTTAGAAAAACTTCTTATGAATACATTAAATTGGATGAAACTCCATGACAGCAATCATATATTGGGACTCCCTTGGCATCTGGGTCTATAATGTTGCCCTGTATGTATTTTTTGTTACTTGTGTGTTATATGTCTTCCTCTGATCGATTGTAAGTCCCAGGAGGGCAATGACTTTTGCCTGGTTTCTTACCTGTTGAATCCCAAGAACTTACATCAGTGCTTGCTTACACAATGTCTTCAGTAAAAATATGCTGAATGAGACAAATAAGACAGTGGATCTATCTCTTTAGCATGTATAGGAAATAATTTATGGTAATAGATGAAATGATACTCATAGTCTCAGATCCTGACCACGAAAATTTTAGTAATCATCTGAAAAACCATTTTTATTTCCTTCTTCTCCATTTGGTCTTGTGTTTCCATAACCCAAGTAAACACGGATACACTAAACATTACTTTTGTAAGTTTTAAGTAAACAAATCATGTCTTGCTGTTAGCCTTAAAGTATAAAGCCGAAAAGCAGAAGAACAATTTCTAAAATACACATCTTTATTGTTTCTTAACAATTCTTAACATTATTTGTTCAAAACATTTGCCAAGGAGCAGATTTTTCCAAAAGACAACTTAGGTTGGATTAATTATAGGACAGGATATGGGGCAGCAGGACTGGAGTCTGTTTAGCACCATTGGTGAGACAGTTCAGGTTTAAGAAGGCTGGGAAGAAACAGCTAGGTGATAAGGTCTCATGGGCGTCACAGTGGAATAATTATTTTAGACCTTTAGAGTCTTTTGTAGTTCTTTCTTTGGGTTAGCATGAGCCTCAGGGCCACCACTCTTAAGGTAAATTTCAGAATCTAGATTCTTCCAGCCATGTGGTTTCTGGGCCTGAAGAACAAGAGCATTCTGTGATCTCAGGAACTATTAGAGTCTTGAGCACAATCACTAGTTTTTCATGTGACTTCTGGTTTTCTATGGTGAATTTAATCATCAATTCAAGTTATCAGCTGTATAGAAGCATTTAAAACTTTAGGCCAGATATAGCATAGGATGAGATACCAAAGAACACACAAGGTGGGATTATAAATATAACCTTCTCATCTAACTCTTTTTTGGAGTTCTAAGAAGGAAAAGTAATCTCAAGCTCCATCTAAATTCTCTGAAATAAGTAACTTAGAGAGTGGCACAATGGCTAGATTTTCTTCTCTTCCTTGTCTTCCTCTTTTTCCTTTTCTTCCTCCTCCTTTTACTCCTCCTCCTCATTATTATTATTATTTATTAATACATTTTGAACCACAAGTCACATATTGTTATAACAAAGGTTTCATCTTTAAGTTTCCCATTTTGATAATTAATTGTCTAGAATCTTAAACTAACAGAAGGGGAAAATAACTACTATGAAAATAAGGAGAATGAGACAAAGAAATGTTTGGCAGTCAGTGACTCTTGGCATATGTGTATCTTTGTCCAGGAATCCTCTGGGTAGAAGCTGTTTATATATGAAGGCTTGCAGCTATATCTAAGGTTCTTGGGAAACACGTCTTTTTCATGATGCTATTTGCTCTGAAGTATCTTGAGACATTCTCAATTATTTATCTCTGAGTTGTAAAGACTGTAGTTAGGGGAATGTGATAATTTATTTTGAGTTTGGAAATATGAGTCTAGATACCTAATCCTTTTGATTTAATGACCACATATGTAGTTAACAGTACCTAAGGGCCTTTTCAACAAAATTTAAAATCAGTCTTATCTTGATATCATTTTTGGTAAAACTAGTTCCCCAGGATGAAGGTCATGCAGGGGTTTCAGGAGTTTATCCTTGAGAAAAGCCAATTGGACTTGCTTTAAACATAAAGGTACTGCCTTAAGTCATTAAAGTATTTGACCATTTCAACTATAAACTGATAATTCAGCTATAAACTAAATTGTGACACCTACCAAATTCTTATGTTGAAGCTCCAACCCTAATTTGGCTGTATTTGGAGATAAAGCCTATAAGAAGGTAATTAAGAATGCAGCGTATCTTAATGATAGATAATGTCTTATAAAACACTGTAAGTACAATCCCTATAAAATAGGTACCTTAGTCACTTAATAAGTAATTTGGTATATACCACGTTGGAAATACAAAGCCTGAAAGATGAAAATAAGCCATGTAGAAAATACACAATGGTAAGTAACTCATTTCCATACGAAGAAATTCCTCTTTCAATATCCAGATAGATCTTTGCTCTTGATTTTACTGCTTTGCCGAGTTATTAGCTTGGTAGATGTGACATATGCCAGAAACAACCTCAGGAATTTTGAATAAAGTTGCCCTACAAATGCTGGCTTAAGATTGCAGATAATTTATCTATGCTATGGAGATAAAATGAAATTGTCCTTGGTAATAAATTATTAGCCACTATTATCAAAATCAATGAGATTGGAGACCTTTTCTGAGTGATAACACACAATTAGTTTATAAACAGGTAGTAGAGCATTGCTCTAGTAGTAAGAACATATTATTCACGATGAGGATATTGACAATTGCCTTTCAACTTATGGCATAAGACATAGCTAATAATTGTCTCTAAATGACTAGTACATAAAATTTAGAAACATAAATCCATTCATATACAAATATTTTACCAATCTTTGTGCCTAAACATTAATATGCTTTTGAACTAAAAATAATGTAATCATTAAAACATATTAATATATCTTGATTATTCATAGTGAACTATAAGAATTGAAATGCCAAACCAACCTGATTATTTTTATCATCTTTCTTTCATACAAAGAAGGAAGCAATCATTTTGGTATATGGTAGACATTTCCAGAAATCTACAACTATTTATTATTCTGAAGTTGGTGACCGCATTTGGGAAAGACAAATAAAGACACATTTGACAGGGGAGACAAAACACTGAGATAAGCCATATTTATTCAAAGCAAGAAATAAGTGCCATCAATAAGAAGCAATAATTTTACCAATTTAAATTATATTCTTCAAAATCAGAGTACTTAAAAACGGTACCATTCATTGCTTCTCAGGCTTTTGGTTGAGATCAAGTGTAAAATGATTCAGTTCAAGAATATTATAGAAGTAATGAGAATTAACAAAATACTTTGGTAATTAAAATGAAGCATTACTACCTGGGCAGATGACTTGATAATTTTATAGAAAAAGATTATACTTTTTCTTTTATATATTTATCTAGTAATATTTTTCAGGGAAGGATCTACAGATCTTTTCCATTTTTAATAAAGCTATTAAACTGAGTCAAAGTTGTTATAATATTTAACATCTTTGTTTTTACTCATTTTTATTATTTATATTCATATTCACAATCTCTATATAAATTTATATATATGAGTATAGACATATACAAATTCATAGTTATTTAGATACATGATAAAATTAAATGACCTCAAATTTAAAATATAATTGACATTATCAACATATTATCTAAAATAATGTATATTTTTTAATAATTATTTTATATTATTAAAATATGATGAGTTCCTTAAAAATGACAAATCATATCCTCTATGTTGCAGATATTTTTGTGCCTGTAATTTTTTTTTTTTTGAAATGGAGTCTTGCTCTATTGCACAGGTTAGAGGGTAGTGATATGATCTTAGCTCACTGCAACCTCCACCTTCTGGGTTCAAGCAATTATCCTGCCTCAGCCTCCCCAGTAGCTAGGATTACCGGTACATGCCACTACACCCAACTAATTTTTATATTTTTAGTAGAGACAGGATTTCACGATGTTGGCCAGGCTGGTCTCAAACTTTTGACCTTGTGATCTGCCTGCCTCAGCCTTCCAAAGTACTGAGATTACAGGCATGATTTCTATACTTAGTACTGTCAAGCATTTTTAGAATGTATCATCTTTAATCAAAATAACCAATAATTTGTTCCTTCAGACTAAGGCAGATCTAGAAGGTAGAAAATTAATGGCTTACCTTTTTTCTTCAAGAGCAATTATTTTGTATTACCTTTTCAAATATATAAATGCAGTTATAACATCATCCAAAGGCATCTGAAGAGCCTGATAAACTTTTTGTCTTCTGCAATAAATAAGGATAAAAATAAAACTAAGTTTAGTAACTACTATTTTAAACATTTTTCTTTAAATTTACTCAGTTAACCACTATTTATTAATTGATACAATTTAATATTAGTGCAAGTTGTTAAATTTTATAAAAGATGTAAAAATTATGATAGACAACTACACATGAAGCCATTATAATATTTGACATAAGAAATAAGATTAGACATTTTTTAAAAAATCCACTATTACAATTTTATTTAAACACAATTTTATATTTTTGACATTTTAAACAAAATTCAGGAAAAAAGATAACTTATTTGACTAATAAAACTATTATAGTAATTTATAAATTTCAAATACGTGAAGTTTGATATTAGTCCCAGATAAACCAGACTATTGTATGAAGATTAATTTTATAAAATAACATCTAAAAGAAGATTAGTGTATACTTTAATAAAATATTAGATTATTTTGACAACGTCTATTTTTCAGGTATGTTAAAAGATAATTCTCATAACAAAATATATGTATTTATATGTTAGTAAACCAAATGTTAAGATTTTAAAGCGTTTAAGTCATCTTATTGTTTCCTTTAAGTCACAGGGGCAGATTTAACTTTATTAGGCAATATTTTCAAGCAAAAGAAATGCAGCTTAAATTTTTTCTTGTTTCGCTTTTATAGTTTAAAATTTGCCTGGACTATATATTCCTAGATTGTACAATAGTAACACAATTTTTAAAATTTTTTAAAATTTTAAATTTTTATAAGTACGTACATAATAAGTGTATATATTTATAGGGTAAATGAGATATTTTGTTGCAGGCATATAATGTGTCACAGTCATGTCAGGGTAAATGAGGGTAAATCCATCACCTCAACCACTTATCATTTTTGGTGTTACAAACATTCCAGTACTACTTTTTTTTTGTTACTTCAAAATGTATAATAAATTATTGTTGACTGTAATCACCCTGTTGTGCCATCAAATACTAGATATTACTCATTCCAGCTGACTATATTTTTGTACTCATTAATCCTCAATAACCCCACTCCCCACCATAGTCTCTGGTAATCAGCATTCTACTCTCTCTCCCCATGAATTCAATTCTTTTAATTCTTACCTCCCACAAATGAGTGAGAACATGCAGTTTCTCTTTTTCTGCCTGTCTTGTTTTTATTAACATAATGACCTCCAATTTGGCCCATGTTGTTGCAAATGACAGGCTCCCATTCTTTTTCATGGCTATAGAGTACTCCATTGTATATACATACCACATTTTATCTATCCATTCATCGATTGATGATCACTTAGTTTGCTTCCAAATCTTGGCTATTGTGATAATGCTGCCATATATGTGGGAGTGTAAATATCTTTTCCATATACTGATTTCCTTTCTATAGGTATATATCTAGCAATGGGATTGCTGGTGGATATGGTAGTTCTATTTTTAACTTATTGAGGAACACCTGTACTGTTCTTCCTAGTGTTTGTACTAATTTACATTCCCACCAACAGCATATGAGGGTTCTCCTTTCTACACATCCTCGCCAGCATTCCTTATTGCCTGTCTTTTGGATAAAAGCTATTTTAACTGGATGAGATAATATATCATTGTAGTTTTGATTTACATTTCTCTGATGATCAGTGACGTTTAGCACATTTTCACATGCCTGTTTGCCATTTGTATGTCTTATTTTGAGAAACATCTATTCAAATATTTTGCCATTTTAAAATCAGATTATCAGCTTTTTTCCTATTGACTTGTTTGAACTCCTTATATACTGTTATCAATCCTTTGTCAAATGGATAGTTTGCAAATATTTCCCTCCTGTTCTGTGGGATGTTTCTAAACTTTGTTATTTCCTTTGCTATGCAGAAGCTTTTTTAACTTGATATAAACTCATGTATTCAGTTTTGCTTTGGTTGCCTGTGCTCATGTGATATTTATTGCTCAAGAATTATTTGTCCAGAGCAATGTCTTGGAGAGTTTCCCCAATATTTTCTTTTAGTAGTTTCACACTTTGAGGTTTTAGACTTAAGACTCTAGTCCACTTTGATTTAATTTCTGTATATGGTGAGAGATAGAGGTCTAGTTCCATTCTTCTGTATATGGATACCTAGTCTTCTCAGTACCATTTGTTGAAAAAACTGTCCTTTCACCAATGTATGTTCTTGGTATCTTTGTCAAAAATGCATTCACTGTAGTATCAATTTATTTCTGGATTCTCTATCCTGTTCCATTGACTGATGGGTATATTTTTATGCCAAATACCACACTGTTTAGTTTACTATAGCTCTGTAGTATAATTTGAAGTCAGGTAATGTGACTCCTTCAGTTTTGTCCTTTTTGTTCAGGATATCTTTGGGTATTCTGGGTCCTTAGTGGATTCATATACATTTTACATATTTTTTATATTCCTGGGAGGAATGTTATTGGTGTTTTGATGGGGATTACACTGAATCTGAAGATTACTTGGGGTCATGTGCATATTTTAACAATACTGATTTTTCTAATCCATTAACAAGAAATATCATTTCTCTTTTTTGTGTTGTCCTCAATTTGTTCATTAGTATTTTATATTTTCATTGTAGGGATTTCTCACTTCTTTGGCTAAGTTTATTCCAAGGTATTTAATTTTATTTGTAGATATTGTAAATGGGATTACTTTCTTGCTTTTTTAAATACATTTTTCATTGTTGGCCTATAGAAATGCTACTGATTTTTTTGTATATTGATTTTGTATCCTGCAATTTACTAAATTTGTTTTTCAATATCAGTAGTTTATTTGGTGGAGTTTTTAATTTTTTTCCAAATATAAGATTATATTATCTGCAAACAAGGATAGTTTGACTTATTCTTTCCAAACTTGGATTTTCTTTATTTCTTTATCTTGTCTGATTGCTCTAGCGAGGATACCTAGCACTATGTTGACTAACAGTGGTGAAAATGGACATCCTTCTTTTGTTCCAGATATTAGAGAAAAGGATTTCAGTTTTTCTTTATTCAGTATGATACTAGCTGTGTGACTGTCAGATATGTCGTTAATTGTGTTAAGGTATGTTCCTTCTATCCCCAGTTTTTTAAGTTTTTCTCATAAAGGGATGCTGAATTTTAACATACACTTTATCAGCATCAACTAAATGATCATATGGTTTTTGTCTTTCACTCTGTTTAATCGTATTGATTGATTTGTGTATTTTGAACTATCCGTGGATCCCTGGGATAAATCCTACTTGGTCATGATGAATGATCTTTTTAATGTGTTGTTGAATTCAGTTTGCTGAATTGAGGATTTTTACTTCAGTGCTCTTCAGAGGTATTAGCCAATCACTCCCTTTTTTTTTTTCCTCATATATCTTTGTTTGATTTTGGTAACAGCATAACACCAGCCTTATAGAATGAGTTTAAAAGTGTTCCCTCCTTCTTCATTTTACTGAATAGTTTGCAAAGTAGTGGTATCACTTCTTAAATATTTAGCAGAATTCAGCAGTGGAGCCATTGGGTTCCAGACTTTTCTTTGCTGGAAAACTTGTTATTGTGACTTCAATCTCATTAGTTGTTTTTGTTCAATTCAGGTTTTGAATTTCTTCATAGTTCAATCTTGGTAGGTTATATGTGTCTAGGAATTTATTCACTTCTTCCAGGATTTCCAATTTGTTGCCATCTAGTTGCTCATAGTGGTCCTTAAGGATCCTTTGAATTTTTGTGCTATCATCAGTTGTAATATATCCTTTTTCATCTCTGAATTTATTTCTTTAGGTTTTTTTCTGTCTTTTTATTAGTCTGGCTAAAAGTTTGTCAATATTATCTTTTCAAAAAGACAGCTTTGTGTTTTGTTGATCTTTCGTTTTTTGTTTTGTTTTGTTTTGTTTTGTTTTCACTCATGAGATTGTTAATTCAGCCAGGCTTGCTCTTCCTTTCAGGACAGTGAGCTCCCCTTTCTCCTGCTCCACGACTGTGAGCCAGGGCCTGGAGTCAGGAACCTTAGAAATCTACTTGCTGCTCTATTGCACTGCAGCTGAGTTGACACCCAAGCCAAGGCAAAGTTCTCCCACTTTCCTCTCTCCTTTCCTCCAGGAGTCTCTCCCCATGGTCATTACTGCCCCAGGCCTATGGTGAGCACGGCCTGCCTGTAACTGATGTTCATTCAAGGCCTAAGGGCTCTTCAGTCAGTTTATGCTCAATGCTACTAGGTCTGGCTCTCTCCCTTTAGGGCACTGGGTTCTCCTCTGACCCACAGAATCCAGAAATGTCACCATCACAGACCAAGGCCTGGAATTAGAAACCTCAGAAGGCTCCTTGGTGCTTTACCTTACTGTGGCAGAGCTGGTACCCAAGCTGTAAGGCAAAGTCCCCTTTCCCCTTCCATCTCATTTTCTCAAGCAAGAGTCTCTCCACATGTCCATTATAGCTGGGAATGTGTTGGGTTACACCTGAAGCCAGCGTTGCACGAGGTGTCAGGCAAGGCCCATAGAAAGTACCGCCTGATTTATTGAAGGCCCAAAGGCTCTTTTGTCAGTAGGTGATGAATCCTGTCAGAACTAGGTATTTTCCTTCAAGGCAGCAGGTTCCCTTATGACCCAGGGTGTGTCTAGAAATGTCATCCAGGTTCAGGCCTTGGAAGGGGCCCCCATGACTCTGTCTAGTGTGCTGTCCTACTGTGGCTGAGCTGCTATTCAAGGTGTAAGAAAAAGTCCTCTTTACTCTCCCTTCTCTTCTTAAGCAGAAAGAATCAGCCTCTCCCCAGGCTGAGAGCTGCGCTGACTAGAATGAAGGAGTGTTGATGTAAGCACTCCTTTGGCCACCCCAAGCTGGTGTGTCACTAAGTCATGTGAACTCCAACTCCACCAGCTCCAAGCCCAGCACAGCACCAGGACTCGCCCAGTAATTGCAGTCCTTGTGGCCTAGACTGCCTTTCAAATTGATTTAGGATCCTACAGTGCTTTGGCCTACAATGGTGTGGTTAGCCAGGACTGAGGTTCTGACCACTGGACTGGACAATTTACCTCTGGCTAGGGCTGGCTGAAATGCTTCCTCTGTGGGCACTGGCTGAATTCTGCCCCTTGTTGCTTTCCATTAGGACTGGCAGCATTGAGTTTCAGTGTGAAGACCCACCATCACTGCATTCTCCCTCCCCTAAGTAAAATGATTCTCTCTTTGTGCCATGAGGCTGCTGCTGCCTGGGGATACAACAGGAGTGATGTCAGCAATTCCACAGTCTTTCCTACCCTGTTCAGTGCCTCTAAACCAGGCACTGTGATTGCCCACCTGATTTTTGGTTCTGGTGGAGATATTTCCTTGTGTGGATAGTTGTTCAATTGGTTTTCCTATTGGGGATATGATTGCTGGAGGCTTCTATTCTGCCTGCTCACAAAAATATTTTTGTTATTAGTGTGCAAAACTTTTTAAGAGAATGGAAAAAGAAGTAGGGACGGAAATCAAGACAAGTGGGCAAAGGAGAAGTAAGAGGAGCCAGCTTCAGATAACTGAGAATTTTCTTCTTGTAAAATGTTACTTATTGTCCTTACTTAATAGGATGGTTAGATGCAGGACATCTAGTTTCACATATAGGCACACAGGCACACACACATACAATACACACACCCAAAGATTTGCTACATTTTATTTAATAAAAGTAGCCCGCTTCTTAAGTGATCTCTGTATTTTAAAGACAGAAAAGACAATCTCCTCATGAGGAATGCTCTCCTTTTTGCTCAAAGGTTTCTCTCAAATGAGTACACTTGCTATTAAAAAGTATAAAGTGGCTTTTGCAATTCTAAATTTCTTTAGTGACTATCCTTCAAATATTCAAATACCTATGCAATTAGCATCATAATACATATTCACATATAGGTCTGGAAATGTTAACACCACACTCTTACTTGTCTGTTCAAAAGGGTCCCAGAAAGTGAAGAACAAAACAAAATGATGGGCTCTTAACCAATAGCTATAATTATAAATGCTCAAACTGCACCCTGATGTAACAAGGCAGCGTGCAGCTTTCCTCTTTCAAGCAGGTCAGGCTGTGCGGACAGGGAGCCTGGTACAGGTTGAAGGATGGCACCAAAACTGAGAAAGGAGACAAATTGGCATGTTCAAATTTTTATTAGCTCAGGATTTTTATTAAAATATAACACACTTGAGAATAGTTTTTTTTTAAGGAAATACATTCTCATCTTGATTTGCTTGTAATAAACCTACTTCAAAGAGGTTGTTACTGCCTGATTGTCATAGATAAATATCAACTCTAATATTAGATTTTAGCACATAATATCTTGGTATGCATATAGGGCAGTAAGGTTGATTTTATAATTTTTTTTCAATGAGAAAAGACTTTTAACTACAGATATTAGTCTTCAGCGAATGTTATGATGTAACCATAAACTGTTAGCCATAAATTATTGGAATAGACATCCATACATGCTCCCATTTAGGCCACCAGATGCTCTCTCAAAAGACTTTGGAAATGGTGTTTAGATTTCATGATAATGCTGTAAATATAATGATATACATTTGCATGGAGATGTAAAGTAAGTAAAGTTGGTCTTCAGAAGAAAGAATGAATCAGAGGTGCAAAGCAGAGTCATGTAACATCAGTAGAAAATACTCTCTAGACCTTGTCGATTTTCCAGTTCCTACTTCTTATTCACCAAGAATACTCTAGGCTTTTAGCTTTATTACCCCAACATCCTTCTATCAATCCTTTATTGGTTGTGTAGAAGGCGTTCTGATCCAGACCCCAAGAGAGGTTTATTTGACTTAATACAAGAAAGAATTTGGAGCAAGTCCACAGAGTAAAGTGAAAGCAAGATTATTGGAAGTAAAGAAACAAAAGAATGGCTACTGCATAGGTAGAACAGCAGCAGCATGGGTGGCTCAACTGACTATACCTATTGTTACTTCTTGATTATATGCTAAACAAAGGCTGGATTATTATGAATTTTCTCGAACAGGGGTGGCCAATTCCCAGAACTGAGGGTTTCTCCCAGTTTTAGACCATGTAAGGTAACTTCCTGACATTGCTCTGGCATTTGTAAACGCATGGTGCTGGTAGGAGTGCTTTTTAGCATGCTAATGCATTATAATTCATGTATAATGAGCACTGAGGATGACCAGAAGTCACTTTTGTTGCTATCTTGATTTTGGTGGGATTTGGCTGGCCTCTTTGCTGCATGCTGTTTTATCAGGAAGGTCTTTATGACATGTATCTTGTTCTGACCTTCTACCTCATCTGTGACTAAAAATGCCTAACCTCCTGGGAATGCAGCCCAGCGGGTCTCAGCCTTATTTTACCCAGCCCCTATTCAGATGGAGTTGCTCTGGTTCAAACACGTCTGACAGTTGAACTATCCCAAGTTGGTACCTATTAGTTGAAACCAATACAATATTAACTAAAGTAGGCTGAATTGAAATACTGAAATATTATTATGGGTTACATAATTCACCAAATTTTTAAAAACTTCTATCTTCCAAGCTGATCCTTTAAATTCTGGTGTTTGTAGAAGTTATATTTATTATACTTTCCTTCACCCTTCTCTTTCATACTAGCACCTACTTTACTTCCCTAAATGTGATATTTCTTTACCGGAACGGGTCAACTTTGGATTGTTGCCAGAGTGTGTTAGTAATCCCTTAAAATATTGCTTCAATAGCATCCACCAGCTTCTGAAATAGGCAGAAAGGTCAGGCTTAGTTCATGCACAGAAAATTCATTATAATAGAATTTTCAATGAAAAAAATTAATAAATAAGTGTTAATAAACACCATGAACTTTTTCCATTGTAGCCTTTTCGGAATATAACCCATCTTCAGAAATGTTATCATATTCTAACAATGTCTATTCTCATCTAAGGTATTAAATATATTTGTGTTATAAACAATATTTTATTGCTTGAATATATTTTTTTCCATAGCTGCCTTTCTTAGGAGAGGGGAAAAAGCACAAGTTATGTTTATTTTATCACTAAAAGGTAACTTGGGTCACAGGAGAATATTCTGTGACTTCCCTTGTGACTGAAAGCTTTCTTCATGATTTTTAAATAACAGTTTTTAAGACAGTAGATAGCTTCGATAAGCAATATGTGATTGTTAATTTTATAGTGGTCTTTTTCATATATGAACTAGTTAATGTTCCCTCAAGAAATTCCCATAAGTGTAAGCATATTTATTCAGATCATTCATCTTAATCTTCTACCAAAGAAAAATAATGTTGCATCTGAGAGTATTTTAAAGTGACTGATGAGTATATTGAAAGAATGATAAATTGTTAGTCCTAATGAAAATATATTGATGTGCTAAGTAAAAAATCTGTCTGTAGTAGCCCTACTTTATTTAGAAAAGGGAGGATGAAAGGGCATTAAAAAAAGAATCCCAAATCTCCATACCCGGACAAAGGTACCAGGCTTGCTGTGAAAAGCCCCACTAGACAGTGAGTCCAAGGGGCAGAGCAAGAGCAAAGTGACAAGGATTTGGCAAGCATACTGCCCTCCTATTCTCAGCATGCACCTGTAAATTCCAGTATATTCTGTCAATATAACTTAGCCCATAAATGAAAGAAAATGCATATTTCTTTTCTTTCAAACCATAATGATTTGGCTCTTGGTTTGCTCTCTCTATGACTCTTCTCTCACCAGCAACATATCATGAGAACTTGCCCCATTTTCTTTATTTCAATGCACCCATTTTGCTTCCAGCTAAGGGTCTTTGTACTAACTGTTCTTCTGTCTGGATCTCCCCGCACCGTCCCCCCATCATTTTAGAGGAGGATTCTTTTTTTTTCATTTGTAAATAAGCTCAAGTGATTTTTTTTACCTATAAATTAGATGAATAATTAATTTCACATTTGCCCTTTCCCCTTCAACATGTAAGGTCCATGAGACATATCTTGTTTACTGCTATTTCCTCAGCACTAATAACAGAGTAAGTCAGAGAGTAGACAGTCCACATATATTTACTGAATGCATGCACCATGATATTAACACAAACAAATGATGAAGCATAATATGGGCAATAAGAAAATTCTCATGAAATAACTACCATACCATGCAGTATAGCTTATTTTAAGTAGTCAAACCTTAAACTAGCTATTTTTAGCCAGAGACAGAAAGAAAAATGTGCACGGCTTTTGGAGGTGGCATAAAGAGATGGGGAATATTCAACTCATGCTATCTTTATGTGGGTTTTTTCCTTCAAAATGGGGCATTGGCTTAAAATATAGTTGCGTGGACTGGCTTCAAACACAGTTAGGTGTATTCACTTCAGTGACTGTAGTTTAAAATCTGGGAATTTCCAGATTGGCTCTGCATGTGTACTTATGTGATGCTGTAGAAAACAGTATAAATCAATGGTTTACATCATAAACATAAGGAAAGTAATTAGCTACCTCTACTGGAGATCCAAAGGCTGTCTTTCTCTGTTGTTATAGAAATAGGTCTTTTGAGGTAAAGATTATAGGTCTTCAAGTCAGAGAACTATATTTGACTTGTGGTCCTACCATTATTTAACCTTTTTTTAGCCCAAGTTTACCCAACTGTAACATAGCAATAATAATAGCACTTAACTCATAAATTGTTATGGGTATGAAATAAAATTAGACTCTGATAGATGTAAAATAACAATACCTTACACATATTGAAAATGTGTTTTAACTGTTTTGGAGCTCTTTACCTAATTTAGGCCATTTACTAATCTTTAAGTTAGATATTATTATTGTTGAAATTGGGATGTGAGAAAACTGAGAAACAAAGAGATTAAGTGACATGCCAGAGATATTCAATTAGTGGTAATTCTCATATGTAATCATCGTTTTACTTCCTGGTTCTATTTGAATGGTCCTCAGTGTAGTTCAAGCTACGTTCACATTACACACAGATCAATTAAATTTGCTCCCACTTTATCCCATTTATCTAGGTCGCCATGTGCTTTTACATTTTGATTATTCCTCATTTATCTTCCCTGACTCATTGGTTGTAGTTTTTTCCCATGTCTCTGATCCTCAAACTCTCATTATGAACAATGACAGCATTAAAGAATAGCAAGCTGATTTAAGTGCTTTGGCTGTGGAATGAGAAAAGCCTGACTTAGAATTCTGACTTGAAGTATGATTTTTGATCAAATAACTTAAGTATTATAGTGGCAGCTTTCATTCCACATAATTGCAAAAATAATACTACTTTGTAGGGTAATTTGAAAAATAAAGGAGAAAATGTGTGTAAGTGACTTAATATGTTGCTTATTGACTAGTAGATGCTTCATTCCTGTGGTCTGATTAATGATCCTTTAGTCTAGATAGGAGGTCCCCACCCTCTGGGCAGCAGATGGGTAATAGTCTTTGGCCTGTTAGGAACCGGGCTTCACAGCAGGAGGTGAGCCTTAGGCTATGGAGCAAAGCTGAGCTCTGCCTCCTGTCAGATCAGCAGCAGCATTATATTCTCATAGGAAGAGGAACCCCATTGTGAACTGTGCATGTGAGGGATCTGGGTTGCATGCTCCCTATGAGAATGTAATTAATATCTGATGATCTGAGGTAGGAAAGTTTCATCCTCAAACCATCCCCTCCTCCTTGAAGGTTTGTGGAAAAACAGTCTTCCACAAAACTAGTCCCTGGTGTGATAAAGGTTGGAGAACACTGGTCTACATCACCCTCAGCAATGTCCTCCAAATACAAGGCTTACAGTCACGTTTCTGAACTGTGCATCTGCAGGGAAAGTGTGGTGATCACTGAAGTTGTTTGTCAAATATCTCTGATTAATACATTTTCATGCACATGGTAAGATTAGACCGTTCCAATCCTTTGTAGTTAGTTGTGGCCAATGCTTTGGCCAATGAAATGTGAGTGGAAATATGTGTGTCTTTTCCAGCTGAATGCTGCAAAATCTAGTGAAGGATTCACCATCTTCCTGTCTCCCTGCAATCCTGATGGAATGTTTTCTGTAATGCGTACCTTCTCAGCCTGAGACCTGAACTAGGAGATCTGGAGCAGAATCCCCACTTAATTCTGTGATGGACACATAGTATAAATAAGAAAGAACCCTTTGTTGTTAAAATGCCATTAAAATTTATTTTAGGATTTCTCATAGCAGTATAACTTAGCTTATCTGTGCTAACACAGGAGATAGAAGAGTTTTTTTTTTTTTTTTTTTGCAAGTTCTAAGATTTCACTAGGGAAAAGGTAATTTACTCATTCTAGCATGTGAAATATCTTTTGACGCTATTCGTTTGGATCTTTTCTTTCTCTGTTTCTTGATGACTAAATGCTTTATTTTCTCTGAAAAAAAATGAGGGCTCTGTTGAAGACAGTGCTGTGAGTTTCAGGATAGTGAGAATTAGAGCAACAAAAAGCAATCTCTGTAACAGGGAAAGGGGGAGTCACTCAAGTTGAAGAGAAGATACTATTCAGAATTTAGAAATTCTACATCTCATTTTTCAATGTGACCATGATTATCAAAGTGTAACCTTGGAGAGATGGAGTCCATATACATGTCAAGCTTGGATTTTAGCATGTAACTCTTAACTCTCTGAAACTAATAGCAAATGTAAATACTGACACTTGTCACATATTGTGGTTGATGTTGATTGTTTATTGTATCCAGGTTTCCTTACTATGAGAAAGATGAAAGTTCTCCTGATTAGCCTGATTAGTGATGGGAATATTGTTGTATTCTTGATGTGACTCCCTGGAGCCACCCAGAGGCAACAACAATATCCCTTAGTTGACTACAAGGGGGATTAAATCAAGAATAGTTATCCCAATCCTTGATATTTCCCAAATATATTTATTATTTACTCTCTGTAGATTCTGAAATAATATAATACCAATTATAGATACCAATGAAAATTATTGATAAAAAATATATTAGGAATCTTTCAGAGAAAAAGAAGTAATAATACACATATATAGGTAGATGTATATATAGAGAGAGAGCTCTATACATATGAGGTTTATTTTAAGAAATTCGCTCATATGATTGTGGAGGCTGACAAGTCTAAAATTTCTAATTTAGAGCAGTCTAGTGATTCAGGGAAGAGTTGATGCTTAGCTCGAGTCTGAAAACAGTTTAGGGGCAGAATTCCCTTTTTATAAGAGGACCTAAGTGATTTTTCTCCTAAGGTCCTCAACTGAGTATATGAGGCACATACACTTTATGGAGGGTAATCTGTTTACTCAAAGTCTACTTATTTAAAGTAATACAAAAAGTCACAGAAACATCTAGACTAGTTTTTGATACAGATAGCTTAGCTTAGCCAAGCTGACATATACAATTAACTATCACAAAAATTAAATTATAAATGTTCAGTGACAATTTTTAATGCTCTTTCTATTTTTTTAAGAACAATAACATGTACCCTTAGAAATTTTTTAAAAATTTGTCAAAATGATTTCTATAGATATGGCTTCTTTTAAATTATTTACTCATCATCTTTCCTATGCCTGTTTTTAAGCCTTTTGTAAATTGCTAAAAGAGAGTCATGTTTAGATTAACTCTGTTAATGAATACCTAGTCAATGGATGCATTGAAAATATAAAACAGTAATGTTGGCAGAGATACATAACTTCTGGATAGGAGTGTGCTCTAATGAATTGGTCATTCAGCCTTTCTTTCGTAGAAGGAACCCTTCTCCTTATTCTAGTACTATTCATTACATTTTTTGTCGTTGTTCTATGCATTACTTCTTTCACTATTATGTATTTCCTGTTTCTTTCTACAGTTTGAAACTACATTCCTTGAATGAGGACTTAGATCAAAATAAGATATGCTGATAATCAGCCAATTAATTAATAATGAGATACTATTAATTTGTTAGACACTGATCTCATGTTTTGCATTTTATGAGCCACTATCCAGCTTAACTTGAGGCATCACTCTTTAGTTCCTGATCCAATAAATTGTAGACTGGGTGGAGTTCATGTTATACAAATTATAGCCTCCTTTTGTTTTAAGAGCTGCTTTTCATTTCTTACCTAGCATCAAGTTATGCCACTGGCTACCACTTGCAGGATTACATCCAGTACAACTAAGACCTAGATCATCGTTTTTTTATTGTAAAAATATGAAAATTCAGGTCGTAGCTGTAGTGGATATAATCCTGCAAGTGGTAGCCAATGTAATATCCAAACAAAGGACCTAGCATAGAAAATACTTCCTAAGACAAGTAGTGAATATACATATATTTACAAAGTGACCCCATTTACAAATGTTTTCATTAGTAAAAGCAAACACTCATAATAAAGGATACTCTTAAAAGTTTCTTTTTCTAACTTGATTTTCTGTTAGCTTTCTTCACTAAACACCCTATCTGAACAACAGGCATGTTATATATATATATGTATATATATATATATATATATATATATATGTATATATATATATATATATATCTACAAACACAAACACACACACACACACAATAAAACATGTTATTTAGAAAGCAGTATATCTAAATAGAAGAAAGGTTTTATATATATGCAAATGTATATATTTAATTTGTGATATATATATCATAAATCGCAGTTTATTAAGAGAAAAAAGCTGATAATTGTATAACATAATGATATCTACATTGTCAAGGAGGCCAAGCATAACATCCTTGTTTTATAATGTCACAAAAAGTATTTGATACAAATATAAAAACAAATAATCTGAACAATTATTAAAAGTAATAAGTAAATTTGACATTCTTTTATTTATCATTGCCATAATGATGATAATGTAGCTGTTGTCCAATTATTAAAAATAAAATGATATAGTATTAAGATGGGAATGAAATAACCTGGGGAGTGTAGCAAACTATCTGATAAGTAAATAAATAATCAAGGATGGTGAAAGATCAAAAGTAATTGATACTTTTCACAGTACTTCCAAATGTAGCTTAGTTCAACCAGCCCGGGTATCTGGTAGAAGGGTGGTGTTTTAATGAGGCATCTGCCTGCTTATTTCACAGATATTAAGCTTGCCTTGCCTTACCAGAGATAACAGACCTATGAAATGTTAAGTTTACTAGAAATATTTAAATGCTCAGTAGAAAGACGCAAAGTGACACCATTTACAAATGTTTTCATTAGTGAAAGCAAACACGTATACTAAAGAATACTTTTAAAAGTTTCTTTTTCAAAGTTGATTTTCTTTAGCTTTCTTCACTAAGCACCCTATCTAAATAACAGGCATATTTTATGGACATTCTTGTTCTATCACACTTGTTTCAAGTTTCTTATTTTCTCATGAGAAAAACAGTGCATAAATCACATAAATTGCAATGAAAGAGTTGAACTGAAAAAGAAATTTCTTTCCACAAATCTAGTTTGTACTCCCTTTTTTTGCACCAATTTGGAATATAGTCCTTTGGTTTTCAAATAAATAGTTGAAACACTTCTGAGCTAAGCTCAATTAAACTTCACTTGCTATACTTCTGACATTTTCTTACCATTTTAAGTTTTTTTTTTTGTAATTTACATGATATCTAGGCAGATATTTCCTTTGGCATTTACTTACCATCTTTGCATTTCTGAAAATCAACCTAATAATAATATTTAAGTATTATATGAGTTGTATTTTTTTTTGCAAGGGGAAAAAGCAGTGAAATATGAAATAAAGAGAAACATTTAAAAATAACCATTTGAAGGTTAGATTATTTATTCAATTCAAGTTAACTGATCTTAACTTAGTTCTGAAAAACAGCAGATGTGAGATACAAAGATAATCTCTCTCTCTCTTTCTCTCTCACTGTCCCCAGGAACATACCTCCTAGCATGCTAGGCAGGTACAGTCATTTCCTTGTATCATCTTTGGCATAGAGAACACTGACCTTATACAATGCTCTACATTTATCATTTACAATATTTAATTTGTTTATAAACTTTTGACTTCTGGGTAGGTTAGGGGCAAAGAACAGCAATTTAGTAGGGTCTAGTGAAATGCAAAGAGGAATAGCATCAGATGTGGATGATAAATGGAATGCAGTTTATGATTAAATATCTTAGAGAAATGTTATTTGTGGGGCATGTATTATAGGGAATAAAGACTAACAAATACAGCCCTAGAGACCTGATAAAAGTAGAGTAAGGAATTTTAGTTACCATCCTTTAAAAAATTGATAAATTTTATTCATACATATTTACTGGGTACAATTTGATGATTCAATACATGTGTATGTTGTATCATTATCAAATCAGTGTAGCCTCTCATCACATGTATTTTTCATTTTTTGTGGTAAGAGCGTTTAAAAACATTTCCTAGTTATTTTGCAATATATGAAATACCACACCTTACTGTTAACCACAGATACCCTACTGTGCAACAGAACACCAGAGATTATTCCTTCTAGCTAATTGTAACTTAGTACCCTTTGACCAACTTCTCCCTAGCCTACCGTCTCTTAGTCCCTCCCCAGTCTCTGTTAACCACTGTTCTATTCTCTACTTCTATGATGTCAACTTTTTAAAAAAATTTTCATTATTAATGAAATCAAGCGGTATTTAGCTTTCTGTGCCAGGCTTATTTCACTTAGCATAATGTCCTAAATTCCATCCATGCTGTTGGAAATGACAGGATTTCATTCTTTTTTATGGCTGCATAGTATTTCATTGTGTATATAAGACACTTTAAAAAAATCTGTTAATCCATTGATGAATACTTTGATTGACCCCATATCTGGGCTAATATGAATAGTGCTATAATAAACCTGAGAGTGCAGCTATCTCTTCAATGTACCGATTTTATTTCCTTTGGACATATATCCAGTAATGAGACTGTGGGATCACATAGTTTTTGAGGAACCTCTATACTGCTTTATATAATGACTATATTAATATGCCTTCCCATTAACAGTATATAAATGTTCCCTTTTCTCTACATTCTCACCAACACTTGTTTTCTTTTGCTTCTTTGATAACAGACATTCCAGCTAGAGTGAGTGGTATCTCTTTGTGGTTTTGATTTGCATTTCTCTGATGACTAGTGATGTTGAACATTTTTTTCACATACTTGTCAACCATTTGTATGTCTTCTTTGAGTAATATCTATTAAAATATGTTTCTCACCTTTTATTCAGAATGTTTTATTTTTCCTGTTGAGTTATTTAATTTCCTTATAAATTCTGGATATTAACTTATTGTCAGCTTGCAAATTTTATCTCATTCTGTAGGTTGACTCTTACTCTTTGCTTTCCTTTGCTGTGTAAAATCTATTTATTTTGATATAATTCCATTTTTCTATTTTTGCTTTTGTTGTCTATGTTTTTGAGGTCTTATTTAGAAAATCCTTGCTTAGCTCATTGTCATGAAGCATCTCCCCTATGTTTCCTTCTGGTAGTTTCACAGTTTCAACTTTTACATTTAAGTCTTTAACATAGTTTGAGTTGATATCTGTATATGGGGAGAGATAGGAGCCTAGCTTTTTTCTTCTGCATATGGATATCCAGTTTTCCCAGCACCATGTATTGGAGAGATTATCTTTTCCTCAGTGTGTGTTCTTAGAACCTTTGTCAAAAATCATTTGTCTGGAGGTGTGTGAATTTATTTCTGAGCTCTCCATTGTGCTCCATTTGACTATGTGTATTTTTTTAGTACCATGCTGTTTTGCTATTATAGCTTTCTAATATATTTCAAAGTCAGGAAATATGATAAATTTGGCTTTATTCTTTTTACTCAGAATTCCTTCGACTATCTGGGACCTTTTGTGGTTTCATATGAGTTTTAGGATTGTTTTTTATTTCTGTGAAGAATGTCATTGACATTTTGATAGACAATCTGCATTAAATCTATACACTGCTTGTACAGATTTGTACAAGCTTTGGGTAGTATGACCATTTTAACAATATTAAGTTTTTCAATCCATGAATACAAGAAATCTTTCCATTTATTTGTATCATCTTTCTTTCATGAATATTAAGTTTTCAGTATAGAGATCTTTTACCTCCTTTGTGAAGTTTATTCCTAGTTATCTTATTTTCTGGTTGTTACTGTAAATTGATTCCTTGATTCTGTTTCCAAATAGCTCACTATTAACATACAGAAATATTACTAGTTTTCATATGATGATTTTGTATACTGCATTTTCACTGAATTTATGTATCAGATTAAAGAGTTTTGGTGGAGATTTTAGATTTTACATAAATGAAATCATGTTGGCTGGATGTGGTGTCTCATAGTTGTAATCCCAGCATTATGGGAGGCTAAGACAAAAATATTGCTTGAGCCCAGAAGTTCGAGACAAGCTTAGAACTCTTCTCTACAAAAAATAAGAAAGTTGGGAGTGACAGCAGACACCTGTAGTGCCAGCTATTTGGAAGGCTGAGGTGGGAGAATCACTTGAATCCAAAGGGGAACTTGGGAGATGCTGGGAAGAGGGTGAGGGGTAAAAGATTACACATCAAGTGCAGTGTGTGCTGCTCAGGTGACGAGTGCACCAATATCTCACAAATCACCACTAAAGAGCTTACTCATGTGACCAAACATCACCTGTTCCCCAATAACCTATGGAAATTAAAGAAAAATTTTAAAGTGATTTTAAAGTGGTTTTATGGCAAAAGACATTTGGTTTATCTGAAAATCATTTCTCTAATTAGAATCACATAGAAAATAAATTCTGCATGTGCAAAAAGAAAAAAGGAAAAAAAATCACATAATCTGAAAATAGGAACAATTTGACTTTCTTCTTTTCAATTCAGATTGCCTTTTATCTTTCCCTCTCCTGAGTATTATTGCTAGGACTTCCAGTGCAATGTTGAGTGAAAGAGGTGAAAGTTGGCATTCTTGTCTTGTTCCTGGTCTTAGAGAAAAGGGGTTCAGCTTTCTTTGTTCAGTATGATGCTAACTGTGGGTTTGGCTTAAATGGCCTTTATTGTGTGGAGGTACATATCTTCTACGCCTAATTTGTTAAGAGTTTTATCTTGAAGGGATGTTGAATTTGGTCGAATGTCTTTTCTGTGTTTATCAAAATGATCTAATCACCATGAAATGTTTTTTCCATTTTTCTCTTCTTACGTTGTCCTAACAGGTGACATTTTGAGCCATTTGTTTTAGAATACCCAAAATTACATTCATGGGATTTTTAGTTAATTCGGCATTAAGCAAAAAATCAATGCTTTAGGTGACGCATTAGCAAATAGGCCTCCACTTTTCTGAGCTAAGATGTAGCTCACCTGCAGCCATAAATATGCTCCATGAGGTTGCTTATAAGCCTCTGCATCACAAAAAGATCCGAACAGATGATTGTCTCAATGACTTTATGTTGACATTGTCAAGCCGCTTTTTTCCAAACTTTAATAAACCAACAACGTTTGGAAAATGTATTCTACTTTTTAAATTTACTTCTTTGTTTTCGTTTAGTAGAAAATATTTTCCTATTATTAAAAAAATCAATGTGTAAGAAACTTGAACTCTTAAATCATGAAATGAACCTACATTTTATCTAGGGAAAATAAGCCCAAAGACTATAAACCAGAAAAGTGCAAACCGGTTTTAAAAATACAGTTTTAAATAGCTATCAAATGCAGTGCACGCTCCCTAAACTGCAGACAGCTTCCTGAATAAAATATGAGGACATGTAGCTGTGTGACTATCTATCTCAGTTAGTTAAAAAAAAAAACTCTGAAGAAAATTTCTAAATAGGCCATATAGTATCTGCAAAGGAATAAACAAAGTAGCCAGCAGTGACAGTGTTTGCTTTTCATGTGGTGAAACTGTGTGCAAATACAAGGCCTAACAAATGTCAGCTCCTCATTTGCAAATGAAGATGTAAAAGGAAATGTCGGTGACAGTACATGCAACAGTTCATATTTGAAGTTTGGCACAGTGAACTGACAGCTACAGAGGAGCTGCTGTGGCCTAATCCTTTCTTTCTGCCTTCTAGTAATGATAGTTGGGAAGGGGGGGAGGTTGTTAATAAATATGTGATGAGGAAAATCTGTGGAAGAATGGCATATCTTCTCCTCTGCAAGAACTCATCTTCAGAGATAATTAACTAGGTGACAACATACAATGTGCCATTAACAACAGCATTCAAATCATTTCTGGACTTAAGTACAGTTTTAAGCCGCTTATCAGATTTTCATTTCTGAATCCATTCAGCTGTCAGGCTTACATCCTGGCTCTTTATTGAAGCTCACATGGGAATCCAAAACCTTCTAATTTTCTATACAGATTCATTTCAGAATCAATTAGAGTTGGTGGCAGCCTTGTCCCTGTGTGCAAAGGGGATTAGCTGGGCACTTGCTCAGCTGAACTACCTCTGAATGCACATTCAACCTTCCATCGAGAATGAGCTCTTTCTCCCTCCTCTTCTAGAGTACTCTTCAACAATTGAACCGCTGTAGACAACAGATGGCAGATAATCACTCGAACCGCCTCCAATTTTGTCAGGAAAGGAAAAGTGATCATCCAACTCTCTCTTACAGTAGGTAAGAGACCTCTGGGCATTTCAAGCATGCTCTGCTTTTAAAATACGGAAATCCACAGCTGTTCTCCCTTCTCTGGAAATCTCCTAACAATGTCATCCTTGAGTCCTTGTCTCTGACTTTCTGTTATCAACTAGTGCCACATCTTCTTGACCCTTCTGCCTTCTCATTCCCGATACCGCCTCACCCAATTTTGCTGAAACCTTTTTTTTCCGCATGCTACCAAGGTGTAAAATCATCTTTTATGTTAGCAGTAAAACACTTTAATGTTATTCTTTCAGAAAACACTGTTAGGTAGCATAGCTAATGTGTAAGTACCTTATATTGATATTTCACAGATAAAGCATTTTATGAACAGTGT
The DNA here is from genome assembly GCA_963573385.1 of Cacajao melanocephalus. NCBI lineage: Eukaryota > Metazoa > Chordata > Mammalia > Primates > Pitheciidae > Cacajao > Cacajao melanocephalus. Next base: position 22,560 of record CAUYLG010064950.1, on the reverse strand, counting down.
AAAATTTTGTAACTCAAGTTATCACAAAAAATAGAAAACAGATGTAGTCCGTCTAAACATGATGTTTATGTTTTATCTTTTCCTACTTTCTATTCAATGTAATGAACATTCAAATATCTTTTGTCCTAATACAATTATTTAATTATTTTATTATTTTTAAATTTTACCAAAGGGTCCTATGTACTTTGATTAAAAACAAATAAGTTATTAGTCTTTCAATTAAAAAACCAGAAGTCAATGGTCTCCACATTTTGGTGCCTGTGAATGATGCCTTTCAATTCTTTTACAAGTTTCTTCTGTAATTTCCCTTGCATTTCAAAATGCTGTCTTTACATTATAATTACCTTACCTTTTAATTTCAGATGTTATGTTTTGACTTCTCCCTTGGAAATATAATGTTTTAACTCATTCACTCTGGGCTGGCTGCCATTCTGCACAGTTTTTTGTCTTGCACTCCAAGAGGCATCATATATATATGTGTGTGTGTGTGTATATGTATGTATGAATAATATCCCTAGAGTTGACTAAGTGTTGTTGCAGACCCTATGTCTTGCTCCAGCCCCACCAATAGCAATAGCAACAGTAGTCTTTCCTATCTCTATTCCTCCACTGTATCACTGATTCCCTTAAATCTAAGCTGCCACTGATGATAAGGTGTAGAATTACTTTATGCTTGTACTTAGAAAAATAAAATGCTTCTAATTAAACTATAACACAATGTTTTCTTATCATTAAGAATTTTATTATACCCATTTAAAGAGCCATTTTAGACTTATTTAGAGATTGATTCATACCATATATTATAATTTTGCCTACTGAAGAAGAAAAATATAAAAAATTGATTAAGGCTTTCACAAAATTTCCTTCCATTAAGAATCTGACTTAGGAATCACTTTTCAACACAGGGCTATTCTTTACGATTTCCACAACAATATTATTGTCCTGTGTACTGCAAGGATGCTGAAAATGCAGCATATTGTAAAACACCACTTCACTATTGTCTCTTGAATTTTTTCTAAGCTTCTAACATGTTGACATTTTCTTGATCTTAAGAGATGTCAGTGGAAAGTTTTCAGATAAAAACTGATGCTCTTGTTTCTTGCTTACCTGGTAATTAAATGGTTTACTGACTGAAAAAATGCAGGTGTTATAGTTGCCCAGTCATGCCACTAAAATTAATATTCATATTCCTTCATGTGCTGGAAGGACAATTATATCACAAAGGATGCCTGGCGAAGGGCTTTTGTAAGACGCTATTGATTGGTTATAAAACTGTATTATACTTTCAGAGAGAAATATTTTCAGAGAATAGAAGAAATACATCTAATAATTCATTAAATAATAATCAAGAATCAGTTAAGTGAATATGTCTTTCTTACATTCTTAAGACTACTAAAGATAAAATGAATATTAAAGATCTTCTTAAGATTATTAAAGTTCAGGGTCTAAGTAATGTTTAATAAACACATTGGTTCTGTTGTACAACACTTGGTATTCCTAGGGTTAGTAACTGAATTTTTTAAGTTGATTATTTTCGTCATTTTATAATTCTTTTATGATACTTCAACAGAAATTTAAAACCCAATTCAGTGCAGTCAAATCTGTCAAGAAATTTTCTTGCCCTTTTGAGATATCTTTCTAAAAGCCTGTTTTCTCTGATCCAAGGAAGAATGACTGTTTTCATTAGGGTATTTCAGACTGTCCTCAGAGGTCTTCCCTTGACCACTTTTGTAGATCTCATATTTCATGCTTCTTATATCTTCCTTTTTCTTCCAGTGTTCATAGAACATATCTTCCAAAAGATTACTGAGAAAGAGCTCATGGGAGGGACATTTTTAAAAAATCATATTTGATTGATAGTTTGATTGCATATATAATATTTGAATGAACATCTTGATCCTTCAAAATCGAAATGACATGTCTATTGCATTCTACTCTGATCCGGTTATTGAGAATTCTAATGGTATTAGAACTTTAATCTTCTGTATGTAAAGTCATTTATTTTATTAAGTTATAAGAATATTTTTAATGCTCAAAAAATTTACAGTGTTATATTTGAGTGTGTATCTCATCATTGAACCTCTTAAAATATAGAAACTTAAGTTGGATTTGGTATCTTCTAAATTAAACCTCTATTATGCTTATTATCTCTCTAATTTTGCCCATCTCTACCTTTCAAAAATCTCATGCTTCAGAAATTTCTTCAGTTCACCCATTCCTTTATTCTAAGACATTTTTAACTTGGGTTATACTTATTAATTATTGACTTTGATAATTGTAATTCCCAAGAATATTTTCATGCTCTCTCTCGATCCTTTTCTAAATAACATCCTGTCATTATTTCATGGTGCAATTGCTTCTCTTATACACAGAAATTTCTTAATTATTTGTATGGTCATGTTCTACTGTTTATGTATGTTTTCCTCATATATCCAACAATGTATAGTGAGCAGTTTCTGTTTGAGATTGAAGCACTAAAATGCTCATTGGAATTTCTGTGTGAGAAGCTTACATTTTAATTGATAGACTTCCCTTCAATGTTATTAAGAAAAGAATATTTCACATCAGAATATTCTTTCCTCTGTGGACAGACATTTCCCCAGGAGCAGTGGTTCTCATGTTTGCTTCATAGGTATAAGGGTGCCTAAGACAGAACTCTGTGCTAAGCAGAGAAAGGGTTATATGCATATTTTTATGATAGTAAGATGGATTTAACTTTTCAAAGTCAGGTCTAATCACACTATTCACATTTTTAAACAACTTGCTTGTTTCTAGCATCAGTGCTCTTTCTGTGCTTTTTTCTAAGGCCTCTGTTTTCTGAGCAGTTTGGGATGGGTTTCCGTGGTAGCCACTGCATTTCAGCTTCTTACTGATTTTCTTCTCAGCAAGCAATTAAGGTCTAGCTTTCTCTTAAAAAACAGACTTTAATCTCTAGCTTTCAAAAATCATTTTATGTAACCAAACCTTTTGCCATATCCTCACTGTGAGTAGATTTCTTTTTCAATATTTTACTCTCATTTTATTGATGTTTCAGTAGAAGATCTAGATAAATGCATATTCAATCCAGCATATATAATTGAGGCCCTCAAAATTTAATTTTTTAATAATAGATATATAAATGGTACATATTTAAGGAATAACTTTGTTAAATTGTAAGACCATCACCAAATAAAACATTAAACAGATATATCAGCACCCAGAGGTTCTTTATGTTATTTGTAGTCCCTCACTCCTGCCCAAGCGATCACTGGTAGCATTCTGTCATTGCATATTAGGTTGTAACCCCTAGCGTGTTATGTAAATGCAATCATATATTATATACTCATTTTCTCTGAATTCTTTCACTCTGCATAATTTTGAGAATAAACTATGTCAAAAATATATCAATATTTAATTTTTTGACAAATCATGTTTTATTGTACAGATATAACACAATTAGCTTATTATTTCCACTTGATATTGGGCTGTTTCCTGTTTTAAATTATTATAAATAAATACATATTTGTGTTAACTTAGTGTTTATTTGATATATGCTTTGTAATTATTTTTTACCAGTCTGTGGCTTGTCATGTCATTCTTTTAATAGTATTTTTCAAGGATCAAGCATTTTGAATTTTGATAAAGTCTAATTATTATTATTTTATGAATCATGCTCTGGTGTCGTATCTAAGAAATTTTTACCCAAACTAAAATCACAAGATTTTCTCCTATATTTTCTTTAAGATAAATTATAGTTTAAAATTTATGATTAGATCTGTGTTCCACTTTTAACTAATTTTTGTATAAGATTTGTAGTATTTATCAAAGTTCATTTAACGTATATTTTTTCTTCACATTATTGGTTTTGTACTTTTGTCAAAAATCAGTTGTCTACCTATGTGTGGATCTATTCATGGATTCTCTATTGTGTTTCACTGATACTTTTCTATCCCTGCGTTAATACTATACTGTCTTGATTACTCTAGGCTTATAATACATTTTAAAACAAGTACTGCTAGTTTTTAAATTCTTCTATAATTTTTTTAGTATTCTAGGTGATCTAAACTTCCTAATTAAATTTAGAATCAGTTATGAAATCTTCAAAAACATCTAATGTAATTACAGTTTAGATTGAGTTGAAAATACAGATAAATTTGAGATGTCAATTCAATATTTGGTCTTCTGAAACATTAATAATCACATCTCCCTATTTACTCAGGTATTCTTACGTTTCTCTCAATCATTTTTGTAACTTTTAGTGTGGACATGTCTTTTACATCTTTGGTCAGATTTATCCCTGAGTATTTCATATTTCTGATATAAATATTCTATATTTCCTTTCCTGATTTTTCTTTGATATAACACAGTAATACTATTTATTTTTATATACTGATTTTAATTTTTATATTTTATCATGTTGTCTACATAGTCACATTCTCTTCAGAAAGGTGAGAGATTTATATCTTCATTTATATATCAACCAGAGTGCTTTGTATGTATTTCCCTTGCCTGATTTCAATGTCTAGAACATGCAGTTTAATGTCAAATAGAAGTCACAAGAGTAATATCCTTGAACTTTTTCTATAGGGGAAAACATTCAGTATTTTACCAAGTATGATGTTATATATGGAATTTCATAGATGCTCTTTATCTAGTAAAGTAAAACTCCTTTTAATCTGAATCTATGGGTGTTGGATTCTGTTAAATAGTTATCCTGAGTCTATTCAGTTAATTTTTAATTTTTTTTTGGTTTTTAAAAATATGTTAAATTGCATTCATTATTTTTTGAAAGTTAAGCTAGCCTTGCATTTCTAAAATAAACTATTTGGTCATGCTGTATTATACATTCAGATAGATAGATAGATAGATAGATAGATAGATAGATAGATAGACAGACAGATGATAGATAGATAGAAAACAGTATATAGGTAAGGCATTATATTTTAAAATTTGGTTTAGAATTTGTCATCGATTTCTGTCTTCAAGTTCACTAATCTTTTTTTCTATTATATCTAATCTGTTGATAATCCCATTTAATATATTTTTCCCTTATGAAATTATAGTTTTCATCTCTGAAAGTTCAATTTAGATCTTCTTTATATTTCATATCCCTCTACTTATCTGTATAACTATACACGATATATTTAAATGACTGTTTTTAATATTTTTTGCCAAAAGTAATGTCTGTGTTAATTTTGGATTTGTTTCAATTGATTGATAAATTGCCCTAAGTATGGGTCATATTTTCCAGAATTTTCATATTTCTGATAATCTTTTATTGGATCCTCAACATTAGTAATTTTAATATGTTGGGTACTGGATATTTTTGTATTCCATTACAAATTCTTTAAATTCCCACTGTGAGAACGTTAACTTTCTTGGAAAGAAGAACCCTTTCAAGTCTTGCTTTCATGACTTTATCCAGAGTTTTAGAACAGGCTCAGTCTACAGCTAATTGTTTTCTAAGTACTCTATCCAATGTGCTGTGACTTAAGAATTCTGTTCTGGCTGTTGGAAATGGACATAATTTCCTTCTAATCTCATTTGGTGATTTTATCTGAGTCTTTGGGAGTTTTGTCATAAACATTAACAGATCAGTATTCTGATTAACCATTGTGAGTGCTATTACGTATATCCAGGTTTCTCTCTTGTGTTCTCCTCTCTTTTTTCAGTTCTACAAACTGCAGCTCCTCAAAATGTCAGATCCATTTCTTAATTTGGGGAAATATTTTGGGTCCCACTGTGGCTTTCTGTTTCTACCTATTTTCCTGGAAACTGTCCTAAGGAAGTAAACTTGCTAATCATAGGACTCACTTTAATTTTTTTTTTCAGTTATTCTTTCAGAAATAACTATCCTTTAATGCCCTGTTTGTAGTGTCTTCAAATACATTGTTTATTACATATTTACTGTGGGTTTTTATTTTTGCTTCTGGCTGTTCCTGTTAGGATAGTAACTGTGCCCATTACTCCATCTTGGTTAGTGGTAACAATGCTCACACGTTGTCTCTAAAAGGCTGCATATTCTTATAGTTAGGGAGCCCTAAGTCATCCAATTTTCTCATTTCCAATAATTTTATACAGTAAAGGAAACCCTATTTTTATGTAAAATCAGACTTCCTTAATCTTAATTAAAGGTGTGGTCAAGGAATCTAAATGCAAATTCATTATTCCTGTTTAGTCTCAGTCTACATGCACAAAATGAATGTGTTGGAACATCATTTTTACGTTACATAAAATGTTTGAAGTATGAAAATATTTCTCAGAACTGATTTTGAAAGAATATACTTTTTGAAAAATTAGTTTTGCTTTATTTTTAAAAAGATAAGTAAATGAAGTATATAAAATACTTTTTCCATTTTTTAAAACATGAGAAACTATACAGTCTAGTGTGATTATAAAATTGCTTTAGGCCACAGCCAATAGGTATAGGGTTCCATTCAATTCTCCTTTGATGTCATTCAAAATTTTTGTAAACTTTAGTTACTAATATTTCAATGTAAAAAAAAAATGTTGTTATTCTACAAAATATAATCTCAATTACTGAACTTCAGGATGAAAGGCATTAATGGTAATCCTTAAAATTAGCTTTTACCCAAAATTTATATATAAAAAGTATAAAACAAAAACATACCACTTTGATGGGTTTATATTAAAAATAAAATAAAACAACCAGTTCACATTAATAATTGCCTTCTTTTGTTTAAATGAAATCCTCATATCCACATGAATCAAATGGATATGCATTTTACAAAATATCAGATATATTCATCTTCTAAAAGTTTTAGTAGCGCCGAGGAGAAATACAGAGAGCAATTTTGTTTAAATACATACATTTCAAAATTGAGAAAAAAAAATAATTTCAAGGTTGATAAGTGCTTTGATTAATAAACCTGAATATTTTCAGTAAAATACTCTGTTACAGTTTGAATAGGTCCCATAAAACTTTATATGTTAGAAACTTAATTACTATTAGAACAATGTTGGCAGATGGGACCTAGTAAGAAGTGATTGCATTAAGAAGGCAGAGCCAGGATTAACGAATTAATGTCAGTACTGTTGGAATGGTTAACTATCACAAGAGCATGTTGTTACAAAGAGTGCCCTGCCCCTAGCTCTGTGCTCTCTGTGTTTTGCTTGCTCACTTCTACCTTTCACCCTTCCATCATGGGATAACCCTTTCCAGATACCAGAGTCATGCTCTTAGACTTCTCCACTCCAGAATCAAATAAACTTCTATTGATTATAATTTACACACTCTGTGATGGTCTGTTACACCAAAATAGAATGAGCTAAAGACATACTCTTTGACTTACTTTACATATAGCCATAGATTTTAATAATTATACAGGGCTGTGCCTTTATTCTGGTGTTGACTATTAAGAGGTTGAACAAAGTGGTTCTACCTTCTCTCTAGTTTCTAAGCAATCATCCTTTGTAATAGAAACAAAAAATGAAACCCACCATATTCATTATATGTACATATTAAGAAATAAAAGATATAAATCATTTTGAATTATTCATGTGGAAATATATGGGCCCTTCTAAAGACATGTAAATTCAAAGCATGTGTTTGGTATATGTTAATATAGATTTAAGTCTTGCTTTTGTTGTTAACTAGCTTTGCGACTTTAGACAAATTGTTTAAATTCCTTTCCTTCACTTTCTTTAGTGATCTGTGCTGCCTACCATGCACTAACCCAGACGTTCATATTACCACAAAACACATTTCCATTACCTCCAAAGTATATCCCAAACCTGTCCACGTCTATTTTCACTGCACCTCTCCTCATCCAAGTCATATTTACCTTTACCTGGCCAAGTACATAGCCATTTAATGCATATTATTGCTACTGCTTCTTGCTTCCGTTTTAAGAAAGATTTGTTTTTTCATATCAACGAGCAGAAAACTCAACCTGTTCTAAATAATATGAAATTTATTGGCAAGGAAAACAACTGAAAGTCCAGAATTATGCTTTGGGATTGACTTAATTCTTTAATACTGACTGACTCTCGCCAAATTTCCTGGCCGTGATCTACTCTGCGTGTCAGCTTCAGGCTCATAGTGAGATGATACATTCATGTGACGACATGCATAGGAACAGGAAGAGTCACCTGCTAAACCCTCTCAGAACTCCCAGACAAATGTTTCTTAGAGCTTCTTTGACTAAAAACTAATTTCTGAACCAATTTCTGATAAAGGAAATGGTTGTAATCTCACACAAATCAGGTCTGTGTTAGCAGGACTAGGGTCAGCTTCTGTGGGTTGCGTGAAAAGGGTTAAACATTGGAACAAACTAGGGATTTTGTTAGAAAAGATAAGGAAAACAATGTAAAATTGTAGAAAAATAAGACATTTTTAATATCTAGAGAGATTATATGTTCTCATTTACCAGGAATATTTGACTGGTGTACTTTTTTTTATGGAATATTAATTTACATAGTCACCTCTATAATTCATGTCTATACAGCAACCAGTATATCATTTTTAATATAAATGCTTCTATTTATTTATTTTCCTTCTGTATTCTGTTTATGTTTATTATCTTGTTGAACTGGCTAAGACTTCTATTATATCTGGGCTATATTGAGTAGAAGTGGAAAAAGACTGTTCTTGTCATGTTTCTAATTTAAAGGAAAAATTTTATTTCACTCACCATTAAATATGGAGATGTTTTTATGTATTATGTAGATGTTACTTATCGGGTTAAGCAGTTCTCAGCGGACTGAAAACTGCCTCATCTCACAAATGTGACATATTATGTTTACATTTTCATTCAGTTCTACATATTTTGATTGACTTCCCTTGAGACTTCCTCTTTAACATGTGCATTATTTAGAAGGCTGTTTGATATCTAATATCTAAATATTTGAGAATTCTACAAATATTTTATTAGTACTACTAGTTTATTGCATTATAGCTACAAAAGTCCTTTTTATGATTTTCATTATTTTAACTTGTTAGATTTGTTTTATTGCCCTTACTATGTTCTATATTGATGAAGGTTCAGATACTTTTGACAAAATTGTGTATTCTCTGTTGTTCAATGGACCATTCTCTAAATGTCAATTAGGTTGAGTTGTTCAGGTTTTCTGTGTTCTCACTGATTTTTTTCTGTTCAATCATTTAATGAGGAAAAGAATAGAAAATTTTAATTTGAATTGTTGATTTACTGATTCTTTTTATTTTTTGTTCTATCAGTTTTTGCTTCATGTATTTTAAAGCTATTTTAAGTGCACTTGTATTTAGGATTATTATATCTTCTTGGAGGAATGACTCTTTTATAATTAGGTAACAATTCTTTATTCCTGAAAATAGTTGTTGTTTTGAAGTCTATACTGTGTTTCCTTAATAGACTTTTTCTATCAGTTTCTTTTTATTCTGTCTTTGTGTTTATATTTAAAATGGATGTCTTATAAACATCATATCTTAGTATATGATGTTTATAAGACACTGATATGGATATACTAGGATATGATGTTTATAAGACATCATATGATTTTTTCTCTTTTATTTTCTTTTTTCCCAAAATAACAATCTTGGCTGTCTAATTGTTGTGTTTGGACCATTTTCACTTAATGTGCTTATTGATAAGAGGATTAATATTTATCATTTTCTTATTTTTTCTCTCTCATTTTATTTTTTATTTTTGCCTTTTTCAATAAATTGTGCAATTTTTATTATTCTATGTCATGTCAACCTTTAACTTATTACTTTTACATTTAAAAAATTTTGTGACTTTTAGGATATAAAATAAACATTTTAAATTAATTAACATTCACATTCAAACAATATTGTACCAGATGATTTCTAGTATAAGGGGCTTGCAACAATATTTTACAAATCTGTCCCATTATCCTCTGTTACTTATGTTATGAATTTTCATTTACATATGCTTTAAAAACATGACATTGCTACTGTTCTAGTTATATAACAAAAATTCTATTTTAGAGCAATTAAAAATTTTAAAAACCCTTAAAGTTTATTTATGCTGTTTCTAGTGTTCTCCAAATTTTGTGGAGATACATTTTTCTATTTAGTATCAGACTTATCCTGACTAAAAAATATCCTTTATTCTTTCCTACAATTCTACTAGTAACAAATTCTATATGTTTTATTTTATTTAAAAGTGTTTATTTCTCCTTCATTTTTAAAAGGTATATTGAGTTTAAAATTCTTGGTTGACAGATACTTCATTTAACTTAATTTGCTTTTATTGTGGATAATTTGTACCAAAAAGTATCCTGTAAATATTTTCTTTGTTTCTCAGTAAATAATATATGTCTTTTACTATGGCTGAATTCAAGTTTTTTCTTTTTCTTTCTTTTTTTTTTTTTAACAGTTTGATACTGGCATGATTAGAATTGTGTTTGTGTGCTTTCCTCATGCTGAATGTTCTCTGAGCTTCTTAGGTCTATAGTTTTGTGACTGTCATTAATTTTGAAAAAATTGTATGTAGATAATTGATGCTAAATAATATTTATGCTTTAAAATATACATTCCTTTATATCCTTCCTTTTGACAGACATTTCATGGGAGCTTGGGGTTAATTTGCTTAGAAGTTGAGGTGAGTCATTTGGGTTTTGCTGTCACTATGGTTACACTCAGTGCTCCACAGGCTTTAAATTCAACTCATGGTATGTTATGTTTAAAAGGGGGATTTATTTTTCAGAGGTATTCTTTCAGTTACTACTCCACATTCATCTTAGGATGTCACTTTCTGCTGTGCCTCAGAGAGAATTTCTTTCCAGGAATATGTTAGTTAGACTGCTACTTATTTTTTATTTTGTTAGCTGGGTGGTTGGTTGTTGCATAAGAAGGAATAAAACATTGTCTATTACTCTTATCTAGCTTCATTCTTAGGCATCCACTCTTTCCCTGGGTCTTGAAAGTGTGGCCTTTTTGCTTTCCCTGCTTCTCTTGCAGCTGTAGTTCTGGGTCTGGCATTCCTTCCCACTCTGCTCCCAGAGGTAGAGATTTGTATCTATTCCTCTACCTGTATAAGAGTGACATTGTTTGTTGTTCTTTCCTTCCAATTTAAGTCTTTCATTCTCTATTAGAGATAAGAGACAAGAAACAGAGGTGTTCAATGCTTTCCTGCAGCAGCTACTGTCTCTTTCTCTGGCTTTTGCTAGAAGGAATGCTTTCTCAACAATATTTTTAGTGAGATTTTCTAGTAAAGTCCAACAGGAATACCCTGCAAGTGGGTACATTTGCATTCTTAATGTATTTTATATTATTTGAGTCTACATTTGGCCTTTAATGATCTTTAAGAGTTTTTAATTCCATAACAGTTCTCATTAGTGTTTGGCTGTGTAAACATAATTACTCATCACTGTGTAAACATGACCATTTTCTCCTTATAGGTTTGTATTGATTTCACACATTCAAGATATCATAGATTTTAATTTTCAGTGATTTCAAATTGGTTTTTACTCTGCAAACTTAAGTCTGAGATGGGTTCAAAAAATGGTAAATTTTGTACTGTCTAGCAATTTGCTTTTGTCACTACTCTTATTTTTATTTATTTATTTTGAGAGGGAGTCTTGCCTGTCACCAGGCTGGTGTTCAGTGGCGCAATTTCAGCTCACTGCAACCTCTGCCACCTGGGTTCAAGCGATGCCTAAGCCTCAGCCTCCCTAGTAGCTGGGACTAGACGCGCCCACCACCACACCCGGCTAATATTTTGTATTTTAGTAGAGACGGTATTTCACCATATTGGCCAGGATGGTCTCTCCTTACCTCGTGATCAGCCTGCCTCAGCCTCCCAAGCACTGGGATTACAGGCGTGAGCCACCGCGCTCACCAGGATGAAAACAACACACTTTCTAATTTTATACACCTTAACCAGAAACCAAAAGTCCTTTGACTTTGCTTTTAAAATATATTTATATTAAATATAGAGCCCTACATTCACAGCTATTCTTGTTTTTACAGTATTCTTGGATGACATTGACTTTTTGTGTACATAGGTTCTGACAAAATGTCTAAAATCATACTTAAATTTGTTTCTCTGGCTACTAAGCCTCTTGTTTTCCTTTTGCTGCTTTTCTTTTTAGCAGTTGCTGTAAATTATTCAGTTATGAAGTGTATTGATATTTCCTTAGTTTAGTCTGCTTGTTTACTGAGGTTCTTGAATCTGTGGGTGTATAATTTTCATTAATTTTTTTAAAAATAGCCATTATGTTTTTAAGCATTTTTTGTGTCTGCTCCATAATTCTGGAACTCTGATTACACGTGTTAGTCTCCGATTGTGTGTATGTTTGCAGCATTGCAAACAATAGATGTATGGCTTTCTTTTCAGTTTTATTTTTCTAGATGTCCTTAATTTTTCCTTTTGTTTCTATTGCCATATTTTTGAGTTTGCTGATCCTTTGTTCTGCAGTATCTCTTATTCTATTAATCCAATCAAGAGAAACTTTCATTTCAAATATTGTGCTTCTTATTTCTTGACATTTGATTTGTGATAATTTTAACTCTTTATTTCCTATCCTTATTATGCTCATGCTTTCCTGTATATCTCTGTACATGTCGAGTATTTTTGTAACAGTAGAGTTAATATTCTTGCCTGCTATTTCTATTATAACCATCGTGTTTCAGTTTGTTTCTAACAGTTTACTTTCCTATTTATAAATTAAATGTTCCCACCTCATTGCATATATAGCAATATTTTATTGGATTTTGGGCTTATTAATTTTACACTGGTGAATCCAGGATTTTTGTTTACTCTATTAAACAGTTTTAAACTTTTCTCTGTCTGGCAATCAAGTTATTTAAAGATCAATTTACTCATTCAAAAGTTTGTTGTTAAGTTTTAATAGTGTACATCTAGAGCAGCCTTTAATCTACTCTAATATAAACAAATCAAATTTGATTTGATCATCCTTCTAATACTGCTAATTCTGTGGCTCCTGTTGTAACTGCTTATACTATTAATACAGAAATGCTCATGCTTCTCTCTCAAATGTGTAACCAGTAAAATCTTTAAAATAAATTGTTTTTCTTAATAAATTATTGTTTATTTTTACCTCAAATGTACAATTTTTTTTTTTTCTGGTAAACATGATCTAGCCACTTCCTTTAATCTAGAATCAATTTAGCCCCACTCCTAAGCTGTGGTAATTCTGCTGCATTCAACATGATATTCAACCATGAATTTAACAAGGTGACTTTAGTTCATGAGAATTGGCATGGCCCTAATTTTCATGTAATTTCTGAAAAGTGATTTTAATTATATAAATATGTCGATTTTTTTTTTTAAGATGGAGTTTCACTCTTGTTGACCAGGTTGGAGTGCACTGGCATGATCTCAGCTCACGCTAACCTCCACCTCCTGGGTTCAGTTGATTTTCGTGCCTCAGCTTCCCAAGTAGCTGGGATTACGGGTGTGTGATGCCATACCTGGGTAATTTTTGTAATTTTAGAAGAGACCAGGTTTCACCAGGTTGGCCAGATTGGTCTTGAACTCCTGACCTCAGGTAATCTGCCCGCCTCAGCCTCCCAAAGTGTTGGGATTACAGGCATGAGCCACTTTGCCCGGCCTGTAGATTGGTTTTGTCTAAAGATGCAATAGGCTCTATATGCAGCTTTGTGGACAAATTTCTCTTCATTAATGTATCCTGTGGTACTCAGCCTATAAATATATAAATATGTAGCTAGCTTGTCTAATTCAAACAGTTTCTACCTTTTTGATTGAGACCATCGGGCTTTGTTTGGATTCTTCCTCTCTTTCTCAAAGTCCAGAAAATGAGTCTAAGTAGAAAGCCAGGTTAATTGTAGAGTATACTTTATTTATTTCCCTGCTCTCCATGATTACAGATCAGTAGTCTCTTTTTCACTGCATAAAAATTGTTGTTTAAGATATATTTTTCCAGTTTCCTGGTTGTTTCCTCCTTGCACAAAGCAGACACTTTTCTTATTTCTTTTTATCTCTTTTCTATCACAAAACCTGCCATTAAACTAATCCCAAGGGTACTTAGCCAAGCCAAGATCTTTTGGTGTCATAGTGGGACACCAATGTCAAATTAAACAGTTTTCATGTAAGAAAAATCTAAAAATCACAGACATCTACTACAACGAATTTATATCAGTTTACTTTCTACCAGGTAATGTAGGCAATGATTTATACTTTTAGCATTTCCAAGTGTTTATATTTAACTAGAGGTGAAAGTTATTTGATTTTATTATTGTTACACTACTGCTAATTCTGTCACTGTTCTGCCACTGCTGGTACTGTTAATACAGAAATGCCCAGGTTTCTCTCTCAAATGTGTAAGCAGTAAAATCTTTACAATTCTTGTTTGTTTCTCAATAAAATATTGTTTATATTTTTACTTTAAATGTACAATTTTTTCTCCTGTTAAACTTGATCCAGACACTACCTGTAATTATATTTCTTTACTCAATAACGGAGAAGCCACTCTTTCTAGGCATAAAGTACTCTTTAATATTTTTAAAGTATGGAATCTAGATATTCCCCTCACAGGTGTAAGAAATCTAGTTGTGAAAAATCAGCTTATATTCATAGATTCATGACATTTTAAATGTTTAAGAAAAAATATGGATTATAAACTTTTTCTTATTGAATTTGGCAGCCCCCCAAAAATCATTTTTATTGTCAGCTGGCATTTACCTGATTTAATAAGTTCAAGTGATTATAATTTTGTATAATTAATAATTTTATTTTAAATATTTTAAAATCTATAATCCATGCTATTATAGAAAGCCAGAAGCTAGAAAGCAGAGATGATGTCATGAGTATTCACACTGGTTATGGATATTTTGATATTATAAACCTAATAATATTTTATGTTTGAAAAATAAAGATCAAGTTATATAAGCTCAAAGAATATAAACATTGAAGTGAGTCTAAAGAAAGTTTGCTGTGTTTCCTTTTTACTTTGCTTTCCTATATAGTTTTGTTATTTCCTATGTATTCAATACACGACTTAAAAAAACAATGACAGAAGACTAACATTTGAAATCTATCAGAAATATGTAATTGGCTTCATAAAATAAAAGCTGGACTCTAAGCTGTATACTTCCTGGTGAGATGTAGGCTTCACAAGGACAGAAATCTGTTTCTTTTTATTATTGATATAACTAGTTAGAGAAACTCTTTGTTCATACTAGGTACTTGAAAATATTTATTGAGTACTATTTATTGAATGAATGAATGAATGAATATACTTTACTGAGCATGAGTTTTTATTCTAAAAGAGTTCACAAAACCACTGATCTTCCCCTTTCTATACCACACCAATTTTTATGATTGCCAAGCCCAACCCATGTTTCAATGGAGTTGTAATCTGCCTGATGTCATTAAAGGAGAATAGAAGTCTTTTACTTAACATTCTAAGGTATTTTTATTATAAATAACTGTATATAACAAAGCAGTATTGTAGTTTAGAGAAAAGATTATCTGAAAACATATTCCTTGTATATTTTCTGAAGAACTAGGAATATATATTTATAATATCTGCTTAAAATAATATTCTTTGGAAAAAACAAGATAAAATATATTTTATATAGATATATAGATACATGTAAATATATACTTCTCTATATTTGTACCTATTCAGCTAAAGCTGCCCAATTTCACATATATTATTTCTTCATCCATATCTAATTTTCAGAGTGGTTATAAAAATCTATTTTCACATCTTTGTTTTTTCATAACTGTGTCATCAGGGTTATGGTTGTTTTGTTTTAGTTTTGTGGTTTGCATTTATTTTATTCCAAATTACTTTGTTTCATAATATGCATAAGAGATCACATATTATAACTAACTTGTTTTATAATTTTAAAATGTAGGTAAGGTTTGGAGCAAATATAGAACAGCTGTCATTTCTACGAGCACCTTTTCATTCTTTGTGATACAAACATTGGCTAGAAGAAAACATTTAGAAATGAGAGTAATAAAATATGGTAAATTAGGCAACCACCTGTACAGTTCTAGTACTGGATTTCCATGGAAATGGTCAGGTAATGAGTATCAGACCCCTTCCCTTGAATAACCTGATCTCTTCATTTGTACAGTCAAGATGACACTGAAATCCCAGGCATAGTATCTGAGGGGCTTTGCTTTATAATTGTGAGTGCCAATTTTACAGTAAGATGTATTTATGTTTTAAAATTTTAGATTGTGGTGACAGTCACAGGCCTCTTTGCTTTTGCCAACTAGAGAAGTCTCTGTACGTCAAGTAGCAAATTAGGAAAATATTATAGTAAATTAAATGTAGGAGAATTAGAATTCAGTTAAGCTGACTTTTGGTGTACAGAAATATAAGCTGCTAGATTGCTCTCCTGTCTCAGGACAGCTAATGGCATGCAACCCAGCCCACTTTTCCAAGCCATCCAAACTGTGAGTTTTGGATATAACTTCTATGTGATTCCCCACTGCTTAAAACCCTATGAGTACATATTGTCACCTGGCTATCGTAACTGGAAGTGTAATTTTTCCAACATTACCATTTTTCTTGTCCATAACCATTTAAGAAAAATGCCAGAGACCTTGCTGCACTAGAATGTAAATGATATATTGTCCGGTGGTCAGGAAAAATATGAAACCACACACTAACAATTTCTGACTTAACAACATAAAGGTAGTTTTTTATTCCCACAAAGGAGTAGTGATTAGTTCTGTAGTCCTGACACACATAATTTTTTCATATAGTATTTTTCTAACAATATTAATATATTTCTCAATTTTATGTGATTGAGAAATATATTTTCCAAAGAGTGAAGGGAGGAAGAAGTTCTGGTCAAGTAAAGCAAAAGATACATAATTTTAAATACCTTCATTTAGAAACTCCAATGATTTACAAATTTTGATTGGATAAAGTATATTTTAATATTTTTTTAAAAAACAGTGCTCAGTCTGTCATAAGATAATTATGTGAACATCATAAGCTGGTCCTAGACAAGGGAAGATGGTTTCTCCTGTGCATGGACACTGTGAATTCCCCTGGCTGTTTATCAACAGAGCATAACTAGGATGAAGCCCTCCAGCCACCATATGCTCCAATATGCTGATCACAGAAGTTGTGATAATAATTACCTTCCAGAAAAGAAAAAGAGGACTATTGTTTTGACCATTTACTTAAGTGCCCTAAGCTCTGAGTGAGGTCCTAATAATAGTACTAACAACAGTGCTATAGTCATGAGGGAAAAAGCCACATCTACACCATCTTTCAAGTTTTTAACATTTATATTATAACCTCATTCCTAAATACCTTCCTAGCCCACAAATACCTTTCTCTCATGCAGTGATTATTTGTATTCTTAGTTTGGAAATTAATATAATGACATTATATTTTATTTTTGAAGTCTTATTTTCTGCCATTTATAATTTGACTACATCTAGCTAGATTAAAACCTCTTTCATTTATTAATTAATACATTAATATACATGGATTTCCAACTGAGAATTGAAAACTTTATCAAAGAGGTTACAGTATTAGGTCAGTCAACCACAAAATTGAATTATTATAATATGTAATCTAAGGAATACTAATGCTAATATGGAAAAAGAAAAATTTCAACTCAGGTATATTTTCTTACATATTTGAGTATCTTTAATATAGGGAGTTTCTTAAGGTTGAAACATCACCATTTCTTCTGTATTCTATACCCTAGAGATTGTATCCACTGCTGCTTTCTAACGATCACCTCAAAAACAAAACAATCAAACAAAAAAAAAAGCAAAATCTGCTGTTGCGAGAATTATTAGCTCCTATCTTGCTATAGAGGAAACATTTTTGGGTGTTTCAGAGTTACATTGAAACACTCACTGTGAAAATTAAATATAGAGGAAGAAGAAACAGGAAATTAAGTAGCTGTAGCTGAATAGACAGAGATATATAGAGGTATAGATTTATGTGTCTATCTAGATACATAAAATAAATTTTAATCTAATTTTTCCCAAAGGATTTTATTTTAGTAGCTGTAGAAGATATTTGCTTTGTATGTAACCAATCGATTGCTATCCAGAACTACATAAACAGGCAAAAATCTTCAACAGGTACTTGTTTAAAAGTTTACTCAAATGGTTGATAAGCAAATTTGTTCAACATTGGGGAAAGCATCATAGAAATGTAAAATAAAACTGTACTGTTGTTACTATTTTAGTGTCCAAGTGGCTAAAATTAAAAAGAATAACAATCCTAAGAGTTGATATGGCCAACTTGAACTCTCATATACTGCTGGTAAGGGTGTAAATGGAAACCATTCCTCTGGACAATCATTGGCAGTATGTAATAGTTTATCATTCTATACACAAAAAAGAAAACACATACATATGTGCACCACAAATGTTCAAGAACCATCATGTCAGCACCATTCACAGTAAGTCAATTTCACACAAAGAAAACACAAATGTCAAACAATTCCACATTGTTTGACATTTGTGTTTTTTTAGTGTGAAATTGACTTACTATGAATGATGTGAGCTATGATTATACAATAAAATAGTGATATTTTTCAATGAAAATGCATAAGAAAACAAAGTGAACAAATCTTCCAAATAAAATGTTGACAGAAAGAAACTAAAGCCAACTAATATACTCTTTACCTTTCTATTAATTTAAATTCTGAAACAGGCAATAAAAATCTATAGTATTCAAAGCCAGAAGATAGTTACTCCTGCATGGGAGAGAAACGGTAGTAAATGGCACTTGCACAAGGGTCTCCTATGATGTTGGTAATATTTATTATTAATCTAAATGGAGGCTGAATAGGTGTGATTACTTTATGATAGATCATCAAGCTCTACACTATAATTTCTACACATTTTTTCTGCATTATATGTCAATAAAAAGTTTATTTAAAATTGATGTTAATTTAATACACATGGGTTGTACTTACTTAAATGCTTAGGATATAGTTAATCTCCATTATTAAATCAAATTTGTTCAAAAAATTTACATAATTTCTGGTACTCATATGTAATTTGGTTTGGATGATATCTGTCCTACTTTCTACCCTTCCTTCACTTACAGTATGCATTGGAATTATTCCCTTGGAAAATAGAGTAGTTATCTCATTTTAAATTGTTTAAATATTTGACTTTTCATATTTATTAAAAAAGGGGAGAGTTTTTATATTGTCTAGCTCTGAGAGCACTTAATGCCTATATACTCTCAAGGAAGAAATCATTTGTTCATGCATCTTCAAAATCATATATTTGTGAAACGAATTGAAAACCAAAAGCCTTTGCCCCATCATTTGATAAAATCTAGCTCTGAAATTAAATATTTCAGTATTCATGCTTATTTGTCCAAAATGTTTGATTATAAAATATACATTTCATATTTTTAATGGTAATTTTAAAGAACATGTTAACTATATAAACAGTATCTCATTATATATAACACAGTATATAGAGATCATAAAAATGTTTTAAAATAATGCAATATTACTATATAGTAAATAGGCATAATTTAAGGCCAATATAAATATGAGTGAGTTAAAATAATTTAAGTATATCTTCATTTGCTTATGAATTTGATACAAAACAACTGCATTTAAAAAACATATAACAAAAAAGAACTATAGAAGTATTTAGAACAGTAAGTATATGTATATAATTAATTTCCTAAGCAATGACTTTAAAATCCTATGACCAAAATATTCAGATATAGGCAATATAGCTCTCTTTATTAATGCATTTATTTAATATTTTTCTGCATTTGAACTATTACTTGAAGGGCTTAGAATGATGAATATCAGATATTGGCCTATCAAAAACAACTTTAGATGATAAAAATTCTATCTACTTCATAGAGACTGCTTTGTTAGCCTAATGTCAAATACAAAATTATGACCATCTGTGCCATTGTACTGGCACATGTTTTACTTTAATTATTCTGACTTTTAATTATGAATGAAATATTTCTCCATTGGTATGTGAATCATTTTTGAACCAACTGAATAGTTGTATTCATGAAAAGTTGGATGTTTATTTTCCCTCATGCATATGTATTGTTACATAGAAAAATAAGAAACATAAAATCTTTTATCCCTTAGATTTTATTCTCTATTTTTGGAAGTTAACAGAGCTTAATATTTAGTTTTTTTCCTATGTAATCATGTAGAAAAATTACAATTATATCACTTTTACTTCGTTTCCCTAGATTCTTCCATTCTTTGTAACAATTCAATATCTATTTAAAAAACGCATTGGACCATTTCTCACTCTCACTGGAGGAGCAATATCCTTGTTCTCTTTCAAGATCTATTTCTTTAAGAAGCACATTCCAGCAACACATTTCCAAGACATAAACATTAATATTACCATACACTATTTGTTCATAGCCTGTGGGGAGGATTTCCATGCTTCAACACAGTATAATATTCAAATTAGAAATAAAACTATTAAAGCTTACAGGGAGAAAAGCAACTTGGTTGGGTTGTGACCACAATCTTGAATTACACATTCTGACACAGTGCTCATTTCTTCTTTTCAAGCTTCATTTTCCTTTGAAATATCTGAACATTTCAAATGTAGATTGAAGCTTATATTTGTCAGAAATCTAACTTATCTGTTCCAGGCTCATAGTATCTATTCACTTCAAATACCAAAATACACAAAAAACCTTCTCTATTTGGTTAGTATAGTGAGGACTTAGATGCTGCTGAAGGAGATCCATGATGGCCGAATTGGAACAGCTCTGGAGTGCAGTTCCCAGAGAGAGCAACGCAGAGGTTAAGTGATCACTGCATTTCCAAATGAGGTACCAGAAGCATCTCAATGGGACTGGTTGCACAATGGGTGTGACCCAAGAAGGGTAAGCCAAGGCAGGGTAGGGTGCTGCCTTACCTGGGAAGTGCAATCCCCAGAGGACAGCCCTCCCTACCAAATGGAGGTCACCAGGGGCTTTTCGATCTATTACAACACTCTAGTTCAGATACTATGCTTCTCCCACAGTTTTTACTAACCACAGACCAAGAGATTTCCAGGCTGAAAAGCACCATGAATTTCCAGCATGGCTGTTTCAGCCAGCGCCGTGGTTTTCCAGACAAAAACACACACAAATTTGGGTGGCCGTGTCAACTCACACCTGGAATGCCTGGGATACAGAGCTGTCCATTCAACTGAAAAAGAGGGGGCTGAAAGCAGGGAGCCAGGTGAACTGGCTCGGCAGGTCTCACCCCACAAAGACCAGCAATCTGAAACGCTCTGGATTGAGAGTTTTGCAACAAGTGCAGCTGGACCCGGAACAGCCTAGCTCTGTAGGGGGAAGAGTGTCTGCCATTACTGAGGCATTGGACCGTTACTGAAGCAGTCCGCCATTGCCAAGCCAGTCCACCATTACTGAGGCAGACCACCATTACCAAGGCAGTTCTAACTGTACCTCTGTAAATAAAACTACAAGGAAGTTTACACAACAGCTGGGCAGAGCCCACGGCAGCTCAGCAACACCTGTGCTGGCAGACTGTGACTAGACTACCTCCTTGCTGGACAAGGCATCTCTGAAAAAAGGCAGCAGCATGTCAGGAACTTATAAATAAAGCCTCATCAACCGAGGACAGAGCATCTGGGAAAAGAGGCAGTTATGAGTTCCGCTGCAGCAGACGTAAACATACATGCGCAGCAGATCTGCACAGAACGATGGAGCTCCCAGTACAGCACTTGAGCTCTAATAAGGGACAGACTGTCTCCTCATGTGGTTCCCTGACGCCTGTATATCCAAAGAGGTACCTCATAAAGTAGATCTCTGGCTCACATCAGGCAGGTACCCTTCTGGGATGAAGATAACAGAAGAAACTGCTGGCAATGCTTACTGTTCTGCAGCCCCAATGGGTAATTCCCAGGCAAGCAGGATCTGGAGTGGACCTCCAGCAGTTCTGCAGCAGAGAGGCCTGACTGTTAGAAGGAAAACTGAAAAACAGAGTGAAATAGCTTCAACATCAACAAAAAGAATGTCCACTCAGAGATCCCATGTGAAAGTCACCAACGACAAAGACCACAGGTAGATAAATCCATGAAGATGGGAAGAAAGCAGCATAAAATGGATGAAAACACCAAAAACCAGAATGCCTCTCCTCCAAGGTATCACAACTCCTCACCAGCAAGGGAACAAAGTGGGATGGAGAATGAGTCTGATGAAACGACAGAAGCAGGTTTCAGAAGGTGGATAATAACAAACTTCTCTGAGCTAAAAGAATATGTTCTAACCCAATGCACAGAAACTAAAAACCTAGAAAAAATGTTAGACAAAATGCTAAAAAGAATAACCATCTTAGAGAAGAACATGAACAACTTGATGGAGCTGAAAAACACAGCACAAGAACTTCATGAAGCATACACAAGTTTCAATAGCCAAATTGACCAAGCAGAAGAAAGGATATCAGAGATGGAAGATCAACTCAATGAAATAAAATGAGAAGGCAAGATTAGAGAAGAAAGAGTGAAAAGAAATGAATAAAGCCTCCAAGAAATATGGGATGATGTGAAAACACCTAATCTACGTTTGATAGATGTACCTGAATGTGACGGAGAGAATGAATCCAAGCTGGAAAACACTCTTCAGGATATTATTCAGGAGAACTTCCCCAACCTAGCAAGGCAGGCCAACATTCAA